>JBBMFX010493771.1:0-16883 GCA_037832545.1 Rhabdalestes septentrionalis
AAATATCAAATTCGCGTTATGCGCCTCACCACACCCCTTCTTTTCAGTGACAAGCCCGACTCAGCGCAATGCCATCTGCTATAATGACAATGTACATTTCAGCCGGAAAAAATGAACGATGCGCTTGCACAAAATAGCAATGATGGGTTGCGCCAGTGGCGAAAGCACGGTGCGCCGTGTGCATTATCGGGCCCATAGGGACATCTCCAATTCATTTAGTTAGTCAAGGTTTCAGTATTAATAACATTATTGATCTTTTAGGGGCCAAATTGGCCATTTAAACTCTTAAGCAACAATTCAGTTGCTCATATAAATCCAATGGGCAGCTGGTCTAGTGGTTAGGGTACATCTCTGAGGTACCTTGATGAATCGTCCCACCACACTGTTGCCCGCTGCTTTACATGGTGAATTGGTTAAATACAGAGGAAGATTTTCATGGTGTGTTCACATATAATATTAATATGGACACTTTCATTGTATTTTTTGATCAATATAATAGGAAGGCTCATTGTTTTGCACAGCCAATTGCCACATAATTTCAGTGTGAATTATTAATTGATTCCTGTTCTTTCAACAGCAAACTGATATCTACAGCAAAACTTCTCATTTCTGAATTTACTTTCATTTAAACTGCAAGTCTGGCTCACTTAAAGGCAAATAGTACCTCTTTGGCTAATAAAAAATACCAGAAATGTGCCAATGTGTTTCATCTGCTCATTTAGCACCCACAGCGTGAGCTCTGGGTTTAAAAAAAAAGGCAATGTATAATTAGCCAAATAAATAGCCATCAGCCAATTTGGCAGGAATGAAATTGGAAATGGGCATAAAAATTCATAAGTGGTGCACGCCTATTTAACACAATGAATCATGCATAATTGCACTATATTGCGGTGCAGATGTAGTGCATGTCCCTGCCTCATACTATCTCTCATCAAATTACAGCACGGATAAACCAAAATTCAAATAAGCTGGCTGTTTGGCCACTTGGAGAAAAATCCACCAGTTCCAATCTTGGCTGATTCCTCTGGCTTAACCCCTTCCTGGTCACTCATGTTGTACATATGACTTGAAATTCAGGTCCTTGTATATTTAACTATTTTTGCAATTTAAATTGAGCATGTGGCAAAACTATAATAATTCTAGACTAAATTAAACACCAAGTAGACTTTCAAACCATTTTCAAAGTGTGGTGGGAACAAAGCTGCTCACAGAACCTGAAGAATGTTCTTTTCAAGTCTGACCTTCAGAAACCTGCAATTTTCATTCAAATTCATGCAAAATTTTACAATGTCAAACACACCCACAAACAGGTGGGCCAACAGACTTAAAGTGTAGAACCAGCAATCTTAGACATTTAAATGTTATGATCAATGGAGCTGACCAAAATATAAAACATATGCAGAATACAGCTTAGTTCATTTCAGGTCATTACAAAACCTAATTCAACATGTTTCATAATTTCAAAAAGTTCATTAAATTAAAAAAACTTTTAAAACCAGGACTGCTATTGGCACCACTGAGGTACTCTTGAGTAAGGTACCACCCCCACACACTGCTCCCTGGGTGCTGAGTTGCTGGGGTACCCCCTGCTTCCCTTAGTGAATGGGTCAAATTCAAAGAAATAATTTTTTGCTTGAAATGAGCCTTTAGTTTGAGAATACTACATACACACACACACTATGTTTCAAATAGTAGGTTCAAATCCCTGCTAAATGAGTGCAGGTCAAGATGTGAAATTTCAAGTAATCTCACTTGGTATAAAAGACAAATGAAAAAGTTTGGGCAGGACTTTAAAGATGTGGATGAATCAAAATTCACTGTCATTATGATGGACAGCTGAGTCATTCTACGAAAAGAGTGCAAATCTACACTGTGTCTTTCACAACCGTGCATGAATTACATTAAAGAGGTATTCCATTTTTGAAAAAAGTCATACATTTGTGAAAAAAGATTGGGTGTGATGTCAAATGGTTCAGTGTGGAACCAGAGGAGTGTGGAATGGAAATGGAAATTAACACACTCAGATTTCTTCAAAGTGGAGGTAAATGAAACCAGGTGCCCTGATATCAATTTTATTTAATATCCCACTAGTAGATCTATATATGTTTTCTGAGTGCTGATGATGGTAAAAAAAGCAAAAGATCTGAAAATATGGTTTCTTTGGGTAATACAGTGCTTCTGTTCCTCCCCATCATGCTGAAAACCCATTAGTACCATTAGAATTAAAACTTGGTTTTCTAATAAGAACTGCCTTCATGGTTGAAATTTGAGATCCATACTTTCTGCAGATCGTAAAGAAAGCATCAATATATTCAAGAATCATGGGGATAAACCAGGAGTTTACCTCATATCCATTAGTACCATTAGAATTAGTACCATTAGAATTAAAACCTTGTTTTCTAATAAGATAAACCAGGAGTTTACCTCATATCAATCCATTAGAAAACAAATCATCTTGAACACTATATCAGTTTATTTTAAAGTAAATTATTAATTTCAAGTAAAACATACTGTACCTACATGCTTAAGTTTTGGTTTCCCATCACACAAACTTATTCAGTCATAAAAATACTAACATAACAATAAATCAATACTATAACAATAAGAAAATAATAGTAACCTGTCACAGTAACATGTTGAGCTTGAAAGCAAGGCTATTTTTTGTTTTCCATTAGGTGTCTTATCGCACAGACTGAATAAACACAATTTTTAAATTACATTTCTGCAATATTCACAGAAAACTGACCTTGATAACAGGGGAGTCTGACAGCCTGTTTTTCTTGAAATGTTCCACCCAGTCTGGTTCCATGATTTCAGCTGAGCTTCAGTGTTATTTGACTCAAGAAAATAAATTAAAGTGGAAAAACCTGCCTTTGGTAAGGGCAGCAACCACAGGATGGAAAAGAAAAACGTATTACTTGACATGAACAAAATTCAGTTGTGACATTAATCATACGGAACTACTTGACACCATCATCTCCGGCTAAAACTATAAATAAGCTGAACTGCTGAAACATCTCCCGATTGGTGTATCATGAATCGTCTAACATTGACATCGTCACATCTCAGCCTGTATTAGAAATGCTGTAAGCTGCACTGGAACCTGCAGACGAGACCTTAAGGGGAGAAGAACCCTTAGCTAATAGGCATGGTTTCACAAGTGAAGACAGAGTGCCATCAATCTTCACTTCCCTCGAAAGCTCTGGCTTTATTCTTGATGGATACATATGTAATAGTGCAGTTCTGTATACCCGGTGGAATTAAAGAAATCAATGGAGCATTGGGGCTCATTAATCACACTCAATCGTTATTCAGTGAACGGGTGGGACGACAAGAACAAGACTGAAGACCAAGGGTCTAATCTAGAGTCCAGCTGCCATATACTGCTAAACGGTTACAGTTACCATATTTGATTTTTCAGTTCTTTTTTTAAAGCAGGATGATACAGCAAAAACAATGTCTGCAAAAATGTGTGTCTACTGGGCAAAATGCCTCAATAGCCATTAATGTGATAATGATGAAGAAATTGGAAATTCCATTAATTATTACTGTGGCATCCATCCAGGCCACAAATGACTATAACACAGCAAAAATACATACTGAATATGTAACTAAGTGGGTACATTTTGATTATAATTAACAAAACAAACAAAGCTGCATTTGCTGCATTTCACGCTGAGAAAGGCCATGAACCGATCTGTCCAAATGTGGGGTCAATAAATATTTAAGTAAATATACAAGCACTGTCCAGGTTTTTTTGGCTTCCACACTTTATAAGATGGTTTCACTGAGAGGATAATCAAATAATTCTGCACTATTCTTCAATTTGTAAGTACTTAATGGACTACAACCTATCCATTTGCTGATAAACGATTTATTAGTTTTCAAATAATATATGATATTTTAAGAAATAGATTAAAAAGTGATTTAGATTATCAAAATCACCCAGCTGTCTCTGTATAGTTCCCTACATGACATTTATTACTGCAGGTTACAGTGAGCTGAGACACCTGTTGATCACAGACCTGAGCGGCTGTTAGAAAGCTATGAATAAATCATTTTAAGGGCCATCACGAGCAATTATGGTGGGGGTCAACACTACTGAGAATGCAAAACACACACGGTAAACAACTGCAGTTATTTTACAGTTAATTCCAATACAAACTAAAATAACAAAATCTTAATCAATATTCTAATTTCCAGTTTGTCTTTAACTAAATTTTCAGTTTTGTTTCAGGTTTTCAGTTTGTTTAGTTATAAAATCTGCTTTAGAATAAACTAGAATAGATTAGAATTATTAACTTTGGATGTTTTACAGTAAAAAACAGAACTTTGTCTTTGACATGGCTCCATGAACATCATTTTAAAAAGGGGCACCTGTTAAAACTGGTGGATGGTAAACACCATTAAAATAAAAAGTATAAAATAAAATAAGTGAATATATTTAATAAAATATATAGCAGAACTAATCACAACTCACAGCCATGCAGCACCCAATTAAGAAGTAACGTTTAGCGTCATAGAACTTTACCCTGTCGTTTCATTTCAGATCTGCGATGCTGAAAAATAGAACCAAAAGCACTTGGTCTACAAAACCACTTAAAAAAATAACTAGGATTGCACTTCTTTCTACAGGTAATCATAATGCTCAGGATTTGCAGATGATGAAACATATTCTAAAACAGTGCTTCAAGCTCTCTGAGAGAATATTTGCTTGATTGAATCTTGCCAGCTTGTTCATTAGTGTTCTTTGAAGCACAGAATGAACTAAAACAGACTGGGTACAGCAGCAGGTATTAAATTAATGTATGAGCTACTGGAAAGTATTTCTTGTGAACAGGCCAAGTTAACTTAAGGTGAAGAAATTCAAAATCAAGGTCTGCCAGGAGGTCAGACATCTACATTCAAAGAAGAACTGCTGATTTGCACTGTAGTTCATGTAGCTATTCAATAATATTAAGCTTACAAGTTATTACTTTCTTATATGTGTAATTATGACATTATATGTTGAATTGCTTTTTTGTCAGCACTTAGGTTTGCACAAAACAAGACTGAATTAGCAATGAATTCAAACACCAAGCAAATATCCCCTCTTCTGTTTCCAAGCACAAGAGAGAAATGGACCAAAGTTTAGAATGTGCACTTTCCACAGAAACTTTTCACCCGTTTCTCACCCAGGTAAAGTTCATGCTGTCCCAGGTGAGAAATAACAAGGGAATCACGCCATGCTTTTGTTTTCACCAGCGATGACAGAGTGCTGTGAATTAATCTTGTATTGTAATAACTGCACAGTAAATCCACTTGAGAAATTACAGAAAGACCAATTATGTGAAAAGCTTTTCCATTCATCTAACAGCTAACAAGGTATTTCAAAATAGAGAGACCAGGTAAATTGCCAGACTTCCCTTCCTACTTTATAGTCTCCAACTGAGGGTGTCCCAAATTACTCTTTAAAATAGTGAGCCTGTCTGTATGTGACTGCAGGGAGACACTCTGTATCTGCTCCTGCTTTAGACATGCACAGTTTGGGGTTTCTGCTAAGGACATTTCTCTGTGGTGGCCAAAATCTTTGCTGCCACGGGCAAAAAAAAGGCCAATTCAAATCCCATGCCCTCCCATGTACACAGTACAGAATTCAATTCTTAATATGACTACCATTAATGGCAATTACCAACAGGGATCCCACCCATGGATACAATTTTTGGCAATCATCCCTCCTGCCCATCCTTCCCCTGTTGACAAAATGTGTCGATCATTCACCATCACCACAACCCCCATTGACAAAAACAGTCAGTAAACCCCCTGCAAACCCTCTACAGGAAACTCTGATGTTGTCTTACTTATTTTCTCCACTGTTGGTGCAAAAGGTTGTACTCATGTACAGTACAATGAAAAAGTATTGAGCCAGTCCTCATTTCTTTTGGTACAAACATACTAGTTTATGTCTAGGTAAACTAGTTCCAACCACTCAGCATTCAGCACAACCAGTATACTGATCACCACCTGATCATCTGGAGTCATCTGCTCCTGTTTCTTCACTGGTTCAGGATTTCAGTTAGATGGACTGGGCGGTTGAGGACATGAGCCTGTTTCTAGTTGTCTTTCCCATTGCCCAGTGTTGTTTTATCTTGTACTATAAAATGAGTGTATACATTTATCAGTTAAACATCATACATACAACAAAAACATTAAAGCCACACATTAGCAATAATTTCCAGCTTGTAATATAAATATTCAATGCATTTCAACACAACTATCTGCCACAAACCATGAACATATAGACAAACAAATGATTCCTCTGTGACACATTTAGCAAATCATTGCATGTTTTGAGCTGCTGTTTGTGCTGGGCTGTAACACAGCTGTATAGGTGACTAAACATTCGCCCATGATTTGTAGGTTTACTCTAAACAGACAAGAAAAGAGAACTAAGCCATCCCTCCCTTCTGCTGGGTCACGTTGAGTTGTGTTATCATGGATTACCAGCCACAGACTCTTGCATTGCTGGGAAGCGATAACAGTCCCATCATCACTTTAACAACACAGATCAAACACAGATTTCCACGGACACAGATTTGAGACAGATTAGTGACCCAAGTGCAACCAAAACCTATTTAGTCCATCAATCATTGATAAACTGATAAAGAAAAACAGTCTATTTTCATTATTTTTACACTACAAACCTGAACAAAATGTATGTGTATGACAACTGATCCACTGTAAATGCAGCAATTTCTTTTAGGCAATCATGGCACACACTAAAAATTATTCAAAAAAAGAAAAATAAAATTCAGTAAATTTTAATATTGACTCTAAATATGGCCATGGATGTGGCATCAGAGATGTTCACAAGTCGTTTTTACCAAGTCCAAGTCAAGTCGTAAGCCTTTAGTCACAAGTTCAAGTCTATGGGGTGCCATTTGTAAATACAGCTTAATTTAGAGCAGTCATTTTTTCATAATTTAGCTCAATTTTCACACATTTAGAGTTGTTCGATGTTCGGTTAATTCCTTTGAATGCCCCTCCTTGGCTGTGGCATCGGGACGAAAACCATCCTGAAAGATTTCCCAGTATCTTGTGTTTTTTTCTGTTTGTTTCTAAATCTTAAAATAAAAGAAATCTGTTCAATTTTCTTTAATGTCAATTGTGTGTGACTGCATTTTTAAAAACTCCCAGTAGCAGTGATTACTATTATTTTGTTTTGTTTTGTTTTTACAATAACTTTGGTTCTACATTACACAGGAACACCAAAAAAACACCTCAAGTATCAACACAAACCAGGGGAACTTCCATATAAGAAGCTGTTTTACAGCATGAAGACCATTTACAATTGGTTCATGGATCCTGCTACATGTATTGTATGTTTTATCTTTTAAGCTGTCCCTAATGGAGGCTCACAGCTCTGATTTATGCCAGAGTTTTCATCATGCCCTCTTCATCTCCATGCCTAAAATCACCCAAACGGTGCCACTGTCCTTTTAACCCAGAAATGTCACTGATGGGCTGAGGCACACAGTGCAGTGATTCTGAACTTCTATCATTTCCACTGATCTTAGATCTTTGATCCAGCATTCAGCATATTGGCCATGTCTTCTCTTCTAATCGAACCTGCGGTCCGGACCACTGATACTTCAAATGCGTACCGGAGAAGAACAGAGAAGCTGTCAGTCGAACCCCTTTCAAACAGAATTCTACATGATCTACTTCATCTGTAATTGGAGTTCAACCTCAATAAAAAATGCCTGCAGTGTCCATCCTAAGTCTTTTATTTTCTGTTAGAGATTCAACTAAGAGTGTATTCCTGCAATTTATGTCTGGAAATTGTGACAGAAAAATCTATAACCCTATATTTTAGATAGTGTATATAAATGCAACACTTAACCCAGCACTACTGACTATGGAGACATTAACACTTTTCTCCCAGTCTTTAACGTTTTATTGTAATTATATAACACTGATATTTCAGGGGCTCATTTCACTACATGTTGTGCTTGTATCATGGTGTATGTGACAAATAAATAATCCTGAATTTCTTATACTTTTCACTTCAGTGCTAAAACATGACTAATGTTCATGTTCTTTTCTCTTCAAAATGTTTGTGATGCAAACTAAATAAATGTCTACTCACAGTTTTTATCTGCTAAACAGTGAAACCTTTCATAGAAATACTGCCTACCTCTGAGAAATATTGCACAATAACATGCTAAATGCAGAGAAATGAAAGAGTAAGAGGGTGAAACAGTATCAATGACTACTAGGCCATCGACTGGACTCACTCAACCTGTATAAGAGTATTCATAGCTACTGTTTACATTTACATTTACATTTACATTTACAGCATTTAGCAGATGCCTTTATTCAAAGCCACTTAATTTCCCTAACTACAGGGGACAGTCTCCCTGGAGCAACTTGGGGTTAAGTGTCTTGCTCAGGGACCCAGTGGTAATGCGGAAGGTAGAATTCTCATGGTCCAGGGGCAAGTATCCTACCCATTGAGCTACCACCACCCATGTTAAATAGTGGTATTTGCAAAAACTAAAATGAAAGTCCTGAAACAGCCACATTTTTCTCGGAATAAAACAGAAGATCCTCAGTGCTCTTACAGTGACCCAGTCATGGTGCAGTATTTTGACTAGAAGCATATGCTACAGATAAAATGTGACACCATTCTGCCACACGCTAAGACTTTGTGAAATGTCACCGCTACCCTGTCCTCCTTGGCTTAAACTTCTTTACAGTGACATTGTTGGGTTGCCTATGATCTGATCATCCAAAGAACTATGAGGGCTACAAAACAAATAAATAATTAAATTAAACAACTAACTAATTAACCCTGTCTCCAGACCAAATATTTGTTCAGTTTGTTCAGGGGAATGTTGTAAATGTAAAGTGGCACACAGCACAAACTTTACAAAATTCTTCCTCTGTTATAAACCCATTCACCAAGTGAAGCAGTAAGCAGCCAGGAACACAGCACCCGGGGAGCAGTGTGTAGAGTCAGTACCTTACTCAAGGGAACCTCAGTGGTGCCACGGGCAGTCCTGGGATTTAAACCCATGACCTTCTGATCTCAGGGATGACTCCCTAAACACTAGGCTATCCGCCCCCCTTACAAAAAAGACTTACAATTTTTTTCATCGAAAGACTAATAAAGGCTTCATCGCACAAGCATCCCAAGGGCTGAAAGGTTGCATAGCGACAGAGGGGAAAAGAACCCTCCGGCCCTTCCACTCGGGTGGGAGAGGCCGATTGCATGCTTGGTGATTTTCAGCCACAAACAGCACAGCTGGGACTCCATTCATGCTGTGGTCAGTGCCAGACGTCTAGCTCGGGTACACACAGCAGCAAGGGCTTTTTCTTTTTTAGCCCTGAACAGCTCACAGGTTTTTGGAGCAAAGATGTACCAAAGAAATTAATATTGGCACAAACACGAACATTTCCCAATAATGGGAAAATTTCCCATTAATTTTCAGACATTCATACACTGTATTCAGGCTCCTATTACAACTACATCTTTGTTTTCAATCACTAACTAAAATATGTCATTCCTTTGTTGTCAGTTTCTCCTTTATGCTTTCAGCCCTTCCTCCTGCTGTTCTGAATTGAGAATAGGAATTGAGGTTTGGTGATTTTTCTAGGACCCTTTCAGGCAGCAAAAACTGCCACAAAAAAGGTTGTTTTTAAAAGGTTGTTTTCACCAAGTAGTCATCTCTCCAGCACTTCTACTTTTTAGTTATTTTAATTTTGGAATGTGCTACAGCCAGATTTCATCAAGCAAAAACCTTAAACTACCAGTGATTGTTAAGCTGCAATGGCCCTTTTTAAGAGATTTGTATTGTGGAAAATATTTGTACACTGTATTTGCTCCCATAAGTTTATTTTATTTTGTTTTCAGTTTCACTAAACATAAAACATGGCAATTGTCTGTTTGTTTAAATAGAGTCAATAACAAGCAATTAACAAAAAAGCCCCCTTTACATGTTTTTTTTTCAGGCATTTACCTTTTTCAGGCATTTAGGTAAAATCCTGGTACAGTTGGTACACAGTAAACCCTATGAATTAGCAGTTTAAAGTCTTCAGTAATTTGCGGAAATTCCGCCACAATTTCTTTGCTTTTTTGTGAAAATTTATACATTTTCATACATCTTAGTGCTAAAAATTAACATTCATAATATATTACTGTATATGTTTTTTGGTACTGTCCAGAGAACACAAAGAAAGTGCCTCTTGAGATGGTGAAATACTGCTTTCCTCAGAGGCGGGAGCAGAGTAACAACATAGTCAGGGGCCCAGGTGTGAAAATTCGATCCGGGCCCTTATACTGTTTCAAATTTATCCCAAGGATGTTTTAGCTCTGATACATGCAATACACATTAAGAGTGACTACAATCACAGAGGACAGAGGTAGTTACATAGCTTGTAATTATATATACAAAAATACTGCACTACGTGCATGCTGCTGTAATTTCTGCAGCAACACGAAACTGCCTGAGATTTCGCATCTTGTGGCTGAAGGTGCTTCACGGCAGCCGCGCGTCTCCACTCCACTCCGCACTCTTTTACTGGAGCTTTCTGCAAATTGCTGCAGACCTGGATTATGCACATTTTTATTTGATGGTTGGAGTTTTAATGCTGAGGATTTTTTTGGCAGAGTTGTTGCATTCTGCTCTGATATAATGCAGAAAAGTGGAGGAGTAGGATAAAATGGTCATGACATCTCTCACATGATGGGTGTAGTTCCCATTGGGCATCAATTGCATAAATATTTTGGCAAGAGAATATTTAACAAAGTGTTCGAGAAGAAATGCTGTAGGTAACAACTTTTCTGTCCAGGAAGTTTATAAGGCTAGTCAAGTAGAGCTTTATTGTCATATCAGGCATACACATTAAGTACACAGTAAGATGAAATATATTTATATTACTATATTATTGCATGTTGCTATATGACATATATATATATATATATACATACATATACAGCCATTATAGCAATTAAACACACAGAACACAGAAGAGTGCATAACAAATAACTAATAAATAATGATTTCACTCCCAGCTCTTTGAAATTAACAAAGAAACTGCAGATTCCAAACTTCCATAAGTACAGATTCCACCAAACTTTCACTCCATAAGTCACTGGTAAAGTAAATAATACTGCATATCCCACTACAGTGGCACCTGTCAAGGGGTGGGAGATACCTGGTAGCGAATGAACAGTCAGTTCTTGAAGTTGACGTATTAGAAGCAAGATAAAGGGAGAGAGTGAGAAACTTTGACAAGAGCCAGATTGTGATGTCAAGACTAGCCCATCTGGTCAAACTCCATCAGAGAGATAGTGTAGCACAAACTGCCAAAACGTTCTTGTTGGTTTGATAGAATAGTGTCAGAACACAGAGCATCACAGATTGTTGCTTACCCACTAATGCGCATGCTGACCCCTGTTCACCACCAAATAGGACCCAATGCTGAAGACCTGGACCATGGATTGATGAATCATGTTTTCAATCATACCATCCAGATGGCTTTGTGTGTGCATGCGTGTGTGGGTGTATGTGTGCATGCACGTGTGTGTGCTTGTGTGTGTGTGAGTGTGTGTGGGGAAGAAATGGTACCAGGCTGCACTATGATAAGAAGGCAAGGTGGTGGAGGAAGTAAGATGCTCTGGGCAATGATCTGCAGGGAAATCTTGGGTCCTAGCATTCAAATCACAATCTAATCAAACTTCTGTGAAATGTACTGGACATAATAAATGATATTAAGGTATGAACAAAATAAATGTAACTCTTGACATCTGTCTTCTAAAATGTAAAACCTATTTGGATAAAACATATTTGGATAAACCTGTTTTCCAAGGTTTGGGCTAGGCCTCTTACTTACTTCCAGAGAAGGATTTGATTTCCATGCTTCATCAGACCAATATATTTTGGCTGACAGCAAAATTTGTGGACAAAGTTTTGGAAAGACCCTTTTCTATTGCAGCATGACTGTGTTCTAGTGCACAAAACAAGCTCTATAAAGACAGGGCTGGAGGACTTCAGTGTGGAAGGCCTCACAGAGTCCTGACCTCTACCCCATACAGCACTTTGGGATGAACAGAGATTGGAGCCAGGCTTTCTCGTCCAACATCTCATCAACCTCATTAAGCTCACAAGCCTTCCAAGGTCAGAGGAAGCTGTTAAAACTGCAAAGGGGGACCAATTCAATATCAAAGTCTGTGTATTTGAATGCAATGTCATTAAAGTCTCTGTTCGTCTAATTGTCAGGCGTCCCAGTACTTTTGTCCATATTATGTATGTTCCATCTGTTTTGTACATGTATTGTTGTTTGTGCTTGGGTTCATTTTTCAGATTTGTCTCTTTCTGTCCACCACCCCTCCAGTCTCATATACAGCTGTTGCAAAAGTTTACACTTCAGCACTGCCTACACGAAAACATTTACTGAGGATGTAATACATCATTAGCAAACACGCTGTATTTTAAATCAGCGGCTCTCCATGTATGCACTCCAATATTTCACCGGCTTGTTTTGACGTGGAAAACACCACGTGTCGAAAGGCCCCAATCCTTAAGTGCTGTAACGCAGCGCAATAAACAGTCACTCTGTGCCGCAATCACATCCCCGCTCTGCTGGAGCCCGGGGTCGCCGCATATCTTCAGATGCCAAAAAAAATTCCAGGGAAGTGAAAGTGATGATAAATCACTTTATTCTGCCATAGGCCAGGCACAGTTTATTCTAATCAGAAGCGAGCAGCGCAGTCTGTGAGTCACCCCGGCGGTCCTGGATGTGTCGTGCATTTGTTTGGAAGGAAAAGAGAGGCTCAAAGCACAACAAAGTGCCAGGCTAGGACAGCAGACACAAAACAGATGCACCCCAATCGCACCAAGCTCTGTGAACCCACAGGGGTCATCACACTTGCCCCAGCACCGTGAAAGACTAAAGAAGGCTACGGAAGGTAAAGCTGAATGGCACGTTCATATAAGAGCTCGTGCTTGCACTGGCGATAGGAAAAACAGTAATACAGTCAGTGTGACACGTCAGTGAATGCATCTGCTTGTCACATTCTCAGATTATTACCCTTGAATAAAATGTGCATCACACTTGTGTTACGTCTACAAAAATCTACATGAAAAGATCTAATGGAACTGTTTAAATGTGTCACCACTGTGTCCTTTTGCCTGTTTAATGTCATCACATGTAAGAAAAAATAAAATATGCAGATATACATTGTATCAAGAAAATATCTTATTATTCTAGGACACTTTACTTTGGCCATATCACATAATCTTCTGCATGTTTATGCAAATGCTACACAGTCGTTGTTGTTGCTTACTGTCTCCTTAAAATAAAGAGATATTTTTATGACACATGCATGATATCCTCAGGATAATCCCCATAAAGATAAAGCACATCGTCAGATTGTCAAGTGAAGACAATGGAGGCTATATGTAGAAGTATAGACTAAACAGGAGGTCTCACCGTACAGCATAATTGTAGCATTCGGTGGCATGTACAATTCATAGGGTGTGTCAGGCTAAAATCATTTAGGATGTGTTCTAAGGAGATGGATGCAGGAAAAACTCAGGAGAAGCAATGAGAACAACTGGGAATCAAAATAGACCCCCCAAGGGAATTAAAGATATTAAAATTAGACTAAAGAAATAAGTCTGGGACACATCTCAGCTGATCACCTACATTAAGGCTGATGATAAAGCTATGGATATTTATAAATATAGTATTTTTGTTATGTATAATAAGTATACAAATATTTTGAACCAGGACTATCATTCAAACTTAATATACACAGAGACAGAGAGAGAGAAAGAGAAACAAAGAGAGAGAAAAAGAAAGACAGAGATAGACAGAAAGACAGAGAAACAGAGAGTGATACATACAAAGAGACATAGACACAGCAGTGAAAAAAGAGAAACAGAGCGAAAGAGAGAGAGAGAGAGAGAGGTAGAGAGAGAGAGAGAAAGAGAGAGAGAGAGAGAGAGAGAGAAAGAGAGAGAGAGAGATGGAGGGCCATTAGTGCAGGTCTGTATGTAAGCTCTAGCTGGTGGCTCTAAGGCACTGAGAGAGTTTTGCCTTCCACTCAGCAAGGGGACTAAAAAACACATTACAGGTAAGCTCTTAAAAGAACATAAAAAAAATGTAAAGCTTAACCACTTGTGGAGGGCTATTCAAACGTGTGTGAATCATAAACAGAAACAGATTGTTGAAGAAGTGCTTTGTCACCTGACTGAAATTAACCCGCTTCAGGGTCCACCACAGTTCCTGACCATCACTAGTAGCTACTGAATAATCTCTATTACACGTTACTGAATAAAACATCATAATGTGAAAATGCCTAAGAAAGAAATTCTAAACATAACTTCCAGAACCACAAGGTGGCCACCTTCATCATTTTATATGATTTATTAAAAAAAAAAAATTTATATGATTCCGTTACTGCCACCCCCACACATCCTGCCATCTCAACCATTAGCAAGGAGTGCTAATTTCCCTCTTCAGATTTTGGCCGCGGCGTAGAGTGTATCAGAACTCAGCTGATCATGGTTCGGTCTTGACTGCGTGGGGCATCTAATTTGCTTCCCCACTCAAAAACAATGAATGAGAAGAGAGTACTCAGCTGGCCTCTTTCGCCACCAGTCAGCCTGCCAGTACACTCCACATATGCATAATTCACTCAGAAAAATAGTAGGTTTATAGTTTATTTCCGACTGTACTGTTGTGTTACATATGTATTTTCCTAGAGATGAGCAATACACTGCTACATCCTTTGACTGTGACATGGCTTGCAGTTTACTAAACATCAATCAATCAGGAATATAACATTTCCTCACATACAGTGACACATTTACAATATATGAGAGCTAGCTTAGCATTTTTACACTGAAGGGCGGGGAAGGTAAAACATGATACTCCTTGTATCATTTTTCACCACCTCTTGATGCATGGCGATGTAACCAAATATTCAAGTTGACGACAGGGGTCCTTGAGTTCCAAAACAGATCCGTTCCTTGGACAGTGATGAAACCTGAATTTTGTTTTTAGCTGAAACACACCCTAACATCACGTTTAAAAGTCCAAACGGCGGAGCTCAAAACAAAATAAAAACAATTACACAGAGACTCCAGCGCAGTTTTATCACAACCCAGTCAGCTTATAGACAGTGCTTGTATATTTGTAAACTTGTGGGTGGTCTCTTTGAAACCCTTAGACCCTCAGCTATTGGTTAAAGAAAAGAAATTGACGTGACAATCCTCCTATTACGGTGAAAAACGTATGTTTCTGGGCGGGAACTGTATACAGGGAAGAGTTGGAAGGGGTGTGTCCGTGTCGCGATTCACCCACCTCACTCCGCAAGACGAGTTTGTGAACGTGCGTGTCGCGATTTCGGTTTTGTATCGTTTATTGTTACAGCACTTAAAAGAGCATAATTAGCATTATTAGCCCTGTTTATCCAGATGTGTGTGTGAAGGATAAATAAATGTTCTGTTCTAACTTACTATATACTGTGTGTGGGGTGGAATGAAATTCATTTTCGATGGGAATTGCGATATTTTAAACAAAACCACAGATTCTACAGAGTTCTTTTTATATGTTACACAGATTGGTTTGGCTGTGGAAAATTTGATGGAATGTAAAGCAGCATGTTTTAATAATACAAATAGTAATCATAATCATAAAGATCCTAAAGAACATTCGTTTTATAAACAATTTCATCTGGGATCAATTACAAACAATGTAATGATGTAATGTAAACAACAACAAAAAGTTCAGATGCAACCTTTTCAATACGGGAAAAGAAACCCCTGTTAACGATACATCCTACCTAGTTTCATAGTGTGGATGAAAATGTTTGTGATTTATATTTCCTTTGGAATCACCAAAGCTGATTTTTACTCTCTCTGAATGTTATATATATATATATAGCCTGCTGCACCTTTTGCTTCTTTCTGCTCCAAAAAAACGAAGGATTTCCAACAAAGTAGAGTAACGATGAAGAGTCTGAAAAACATGTTCACAGTTGATTCTCGATTCTCCACACGTTCACACACAGCAAGCTTTCTAATGCATGAAAACTCCTTCTGGTTTGGCCCGTTACAGTGAATAGCCATTGCTTCCACTTTCCATTGATACATTATCCTTTGTACTCTACAACGACTGGCATGAAGGAGAAGGAATCACAAAGCTGTGAGTGTGTGGCATGTGGCTATAGCGTGAGTTTCCTGGGCCAAGCAGGTTTCTGCACATCTCATACATGAGCTGATGACAAACGTCTTCCGGACTCACAGACAGTATAGCTCAAATATAATGCAGATACTGACAGATGACTAAATAAAGACTTAGCCCTTAAACATCACCAACACTAGCGTGACAATCAACAAGCAATCAATCAAAATGACAGTGCTACCCTGTCTCTCAACTGGCAACAAATACTTCCAGTCAAGATCCCGTTGCTTCTATAATTAAAATGATAAAAGCCTAAACTCAACGGATTATTCTCTGTATTATCAAAACAAAAGTGTGTTTGCAGATGTTTAGGACTTCGGATAGATCAAACTGGCAAAAAGAAAGGATCAGTTTAAACTCTTCCAGGTGTCTGACATGTAAAGATCACATAGATCACCTTCCTGCACTGCATTTCATTTCTGTCATGTGAGGATACGAGTGTAACGACTTGCCCGTTTCATGTTTTTGGTCGAGTTTTCTGTTTCTGTGACATTTTTCAGTTTGTAGGACGGATCGGTTTGGAAAAAACCTTTTCAATGTAAGTAATGTATTAAAATGCAAGCTGTGCAAAATAATAATAATAATAATAATAATAATAATAATAATAATAATAATAATAATAATAATAATAATAATAACAACAACAA
>JBBMFX010494095.1:0-16882 GCA_037832545.1 Rhabdalestes septentrionalis
AGCCCATAAAGTTAAGAGAGAGTTTAAGGTGAAATTAGGACCTACTTAGCGTTAAGAGACTTTCGAGAAACCGGGCCATGTGCAGCAGTAAAATTAAAGAGGTGTTGACGAATTGGTTTTGGAATGGGTGGGTCTAAACTGCTGCAGCCAGAATAATAAACTGGTTTTGTGACATCGCAAAAGCTGATTTGAAAACGAGATGTTTGTGTATCTTAGGAAAGGTAACATTTGAAACAATACAGCATTTGAGACAGTCTAGAACAGTGCATTTGAATAAAATACATGGACAAAATTATTGGTACATTCCTGTTAAAGGACTTGACTGGCCCACACAGAGCCCTGACCACAACCCCATCCATCACCTTTGGGATGAACCTCATAAATGCTCTGCAGAATGAATGGGCACAAATTTCCACAGAAACCCCAAAGTCTTGTAGAAAGCCTTGCAAGAAGAGTGTAAGCTGTTATAGCTGCAAAGGGGGATTAACTCCAGAAGTCTATTTAATTGAGTGTAATGTCATTAAAGTCCCTGGTGGTGTAATGGTCAGGCGCCCCAATATTTTTGTCCATATGGTGTATGTTGTCCATATCTCGTAGCTCTGATGAGAAAGAAAAGCAGAGCAAAGGCTGCTCGTGGGTCCAGCAGCCTGCTGGTGTCGGGGGGAGTCTGGGGGGTGGGGGTCCTGCGCTCCGAGCTGCGGTAATGAAATTCAGCCTGAAGTCTCGCGTTGTTTCCGCCACCTTTCAGACATCTTGCGTTTTATTGAGGCTGGCGAGCTTCAGAAAACACCCGCACACACTGAGAGTCCCGCACACTCAGAGACCCGCACAGACCTCCGCGACACCCCCCATCAGCGGACAGCGCGAGCGCATGGGCGTGTGCAGCGTCTGGCTTTAATCCCGCCGTTGCGTGCGTCACTGCCGTCCGGAGCGTTTTTTTTCTGTGTGTGTGTGAGAGTGTGTGTGTGTGTGTGTTGTTTTTCCATCGAGGGCAGAAAATAGAAGAGCATGGCAACCCCAGCCGCCGTCAACCCCTCCGGTATGTACGATTTATAAATGATCGATCAGAAAGCATGCCATGACGTTTTGTCCTTAACAAAAGGAGCCGAGCGTGTATGTATGTGTGTGTGCGCGCGCGCGTTCATCCCCCCTCCTCCTCCTCCCCCCTCACCCAGGCTTTTAAAAATATGGCTAAATCTTCACATACATGTGCATCTTTTCCCGTGCGTAAAGGTGCATAAAGCCTTTATGGACTTTAATGGCACGTGATGCCCAAAGGATCTGCAACGCACGAGATCTGCTACAACTCAGAGCTCCTGCTTTTCTCTCATGCAAATGAGATGCTGAGTGGATTGGCCACAAGGCACTACGTGATCTGCTCCCCTTTTGCTCTCCACTGCTCGGCTCACCAGGGTCTCCATTATGCTCCATTGGTGGCCCGTTTCGGACCTTCAGGGGCTTTGGAGCTTGTGCCTGTTGATTCTGGATTGGTAGAAAAATCTGGACTTAGGGAGATGACTCTAGGCCTGCTCCCCTTTCTGCTGGCAGCTGGGGGCCTTGTTCGTCCTGAGCCGCAGGTCGAGGAGGTGCTCTGGGAGCTGGGGATCTTCTGGTTCAGGAGAAAGCTAGCTGCTAAAGTAGTGATTTAAAAGAACGCTTGTGTAATTATGTGATGAAATGGTCCCTTGATGGAATTCATGTGCTGAGCTATTCTGTGTTTGTTTGCACTGATATACTTTGGTGGCAAGCAATTTGAGTTTGAAATGTGAGAAAAGGTCTGAAAATGGAATTTTTTCTCTTGGGTTCCTCAACTGAGTTGGGCTGCACAGTGCATCTTTGCAGAGGAACATTTGAGGAACCCCTCAGGAAGATGGCCCAAAACCTCAAACAATCCAAAAATTCTTATATTAAGTATCTTGAAAATAAATAATGAATCTTGTTTATTTTAAGAACAATTGACATGACTAAGTCAAATAACCTAGTATTTAGAAACTTTTTCTTGTTTTAAGAAAGCTTAACAAGGGACAATGTTCTTGGGTGGGGACCTTCATCAGCGGGTGAATTCTGATGATTATGGTTGAAGAGAACAATGTTTGGGCAGTGCTGAGTTATGGTGGGAAAATAGCTACATTTTGTACATTTTGCTGCATTTGGAATCTGATAAATATCTACAGATATTTTTCTGTCATGCTGGTCCTTGTAGGCTTAACCCCAATTTGGGTGCACAATATCAGAGCATCCCTAGAAGCAAGCCAATCACAGCACCAGTATTTGGTCCTTTACATTCATGCTTAATAGAGAGGCACTTAGGATACACTCAGAAGGGCATCCTTGTATAGAAACCCCCTTTACTCAGGTAGGCCTGTCCCAGGAGGAGAACCCTGAAGTGGACCCATTCTCTCTCTTAACGGAACTGAATTTATGAAAAAGCACCTTTATTTCATTCAGTTTTGAATGAAAATACATGAACACATAGTGTGTGTCTGCATGCTGTTAGCATATGTCATGGTAGTCACGATCATGGAGGCGTCTGTGTGGTTCTATTTTGGTCGAATGAACCCAGTGGGGATGAAATGACTCTTCAGATGTGGAATGATGGTTCACCTCTAATCACACAGTTTGATTTGATTCATTTGTTGTGGTGGTTTAAGTGGCTTAGTCTGGATTGGGTTTGTCTATTTGGACTGGACTTATTGATCAGAGCAGGTATTAAAACTGGCACTGCAGTGTCATAAATTCCTATGACTGGACTTATTGATCAAGTGAATCCAGTAATGGAATGTTTGTGTAATGCATAATGCAACGAGTTCTTTGGAGTTTTTTCTTATCATGACTATATTTTATTACCATGTAATAACATAAACAAAAGATTATGCCATGCCACCATACTGTGAATCAGTCAGAAATCCAACCACAGCACAGTATATCAGGATGCCTTCATGAACGTTCTCATGTTAACAGTGCATCACCTCACATAAATCAAAGCTCACTTGTGTAATGTACAAATAAATGAGACCACATCTTATAAATATCTTGTTTTGATTTTCTCTGATTTTCTGGGCAGAAAAATAAGAACAGGACCAAAACACTCATTCTAAAAATTAAGGCCAAATTGGAAAATGTGCTCATATAAAAAAAGGGAGGATGATTCTAGAACTGCTCCCCTCTTTCAAAACTATTTAGATGGGCAGAGTTTTTTCACATTGAATGTGCTACTAAATAAACTAAAACAAAAAAAAAAGGAATTTTATGTTCAATATATCAGTGTGATCCTTGTGGAAGTCCTGTTTTACTAGTGTTTTTCATCAGAAACCGGGTTTGACTCATTCAGTCTTTCATTAAATTTAATTAGGAGCTGCTGAAGGTTTCACAAATCTAAAAAGCGGCTGGAGGAACCGAGGAAGAATCTGGAACTGAACCTGTGTTCTCATACCAGCTCACACAATTCCAACTACTTTTTAAAAACTATACAAACCTTGATACATTTTACTTCTTACGGGTTACTTTGCCTTTTATCTAGTGCAAAATTACTAAAAGATATTTGTTTTCTCAGTATGTTGATTCCAGCCAATAGTTCTTAATTGTGCATCAAAATGTGCACAATTTCAACAAAGCACCACATCGTTTGATCGTGGGTGTCAAAACTTTTGCACACGGCTCTGTAAGTGGCTTATAGAATTTTAGGAAGCGTTGGTCTTCAGAGACCTAATCAGCGTTTATTAGCGTTGCGTAAGCACCAATTTGGAGAGAGGAAAGGTCTTTTCTGTCCTGAGGGCGATTAAACACAGGCCACTCTCTAACCAGGGGAAATACGCCAAGCAGAAAATTAATGACAAATGTCACCGAGCTCAACGAGGGAATCTGCTACGGCATTACCTCATAAGACAAACAGCGCAGGAGGTGATTGGATCGGGACAGAAACAGAGACCAGGCTGTTGCTCCCCGTTGGCCCGTCCAGCTAAAAACACAATAGTGTTAGTGATGCTCGCCGAGTGGCTCCTTTTGCTTCCACTGACGCTGTTTTCCCCGCTGGACAGTTTTCTTTCCCCCCGCCGCCCTCATTGGAAATGCAAATGGGATAAGATGAATAAAGAACGCGAGCGTTATTAGCACCTGGCCGAGCCTCCAAGCTGCCAAGCGCCATTTAGAATGCGCGAGAGCATTCTGGGAAGAGTCAGCTGTCAGGAGTGGAACTGAAGGACACTTTGTTTAAAAGTCAGCAGAGCTCGTACTCGGCAATCTGCAGGCCGCCTGCAACACACGCTCTCAGACGCTACATTTACAGAGTGAATTACTGTATAAAAGGGAAAACCCTTCAATGCATGGGGGAACACAGTCGCTTCACCTGACCACTTTCCATTAAAGCACACCATCACACGAGTGGGATCTAGAACGCTCAGCACTGAATGTTCTAAATAGTTCTAACTGCTGTGCAGCCCTGTAGGTCAATAAAGACTCAAGATTACAGATCCACCAACAGAGTTTTGGATTTGCTCTTGAACATCTGAAAGTCGCTGTTAAGAAACACGTTTTCACAATTTGCACATATATTGAGCCCCCTGACGTGTGTCAGAGCTACACCATCCAGTGACCCTGACAAGCTATTGTTTTGCCTTTATAAATAGTCTTTATGGACGTAGTCATTCAAAACTATTAAAGCCTTCTTCTAGTCTATAACTATTATAGTCTTTTTCTAGTCCATAACTATTATAGTCTTCTTCTAGTCCATAACTATTATAGCCTTCTTCTAGTCTATATCTATTATAGTCTTCTTCTAGTCTATATCTATTATAGTCTTCTTCTAGTCTATAAATACTGTAGTCTTCTTCTAGTCTATATCTATTATAGTCTTCTTCTAGTCTGTAACTATAAATTCTTACTCTGCATTTAACCCAATCAACAATTGAAGCAGGGGGGCTGCCACCAATGAGGGTACCTGGGGAGCAGTGGGGACAGTACCTTGCTCCAGGGAACCTCAGTGATGACACTAGCAGTCCAGGGATTCGACTTTTCTGGTTTCAGGGGCAAGGCCCTAACCACTAGGACACCAGCTGCCCCACTGTAACCATAGAAGTTGTAGCTTTTGTACAACAAACAATCATCCTGTCAGACGAATCAAAGTCAACTGAGTGACACATCGTCTCACTGACCAGCAAATATTTAGCTGCTCTGCGGTGTAGAAGGATTTCAATAATAATTCACAACATTGAGTAATGAATTATCACATTTTAGTGGGAAACGCAGATGCATAAACAAAAAAACACCCACAGCAAAATGTAGAACTGTTAACACCCACCACATCAGCAGGGACTTTAATGACATTACATTCAAATCCATAGACTTTAATATAGAGTTTATCCCTCATTTTCAGCTGGAACAACTTCCACTCTTCTCAGAAGTCTTTCCACAAGCGGTTGGAGGTTCTTTGGGAATTTGTGCCCATTGATTCTGTGCAGAATTTATGAGGTCAGGCCCTGATGTTGGCCAAGAAGTCCTGGCTCACTATCTCTATTCTTATTAATCCCAAAGGTGTTGGATGGGGTTGAGGTCCAGGCTCTGTATGTATCAGTCATGTTCTTCCACACTGAACTTATCCAGCCATGTCTTTATGGAGTTTGCTTTGTGCACTGGGGCAGCAGTTCTCAAACTTCTTTGTCCTGGGGCCCAGTCATGTCAGGGTTTGGGGCTGCAAGCCCCTGCCTAGGCCCCTAACGTGCATCTATGCTTTCATTATTATCGATATATGCCTATTTATAATATTCAAGAAACCTATATAATTTTCTTTACTTGTGTTGTTTTAGGTTCTTTATACTTTTGTACATAAAGCACTGCTCCAATAACAAGCATACACTTTTGTGACAAACATGCAGGCCTACCAGAAGCATAAGAAATCCTCTGATTTGTTTTTGACATGTGCATGTTTTGTTTCTTAATGCCGGGTTAATTTTGTTGGTTTGATTTAGAATAGCTTGGCAGATGATACAGATGATACAGAAGGAACCATCGCTAGAAATAAAATAAAATTTTAATGTATGTGGTGTCATAATTTTAAGTGAATGTGGAACCTTTTTTTTGGCTCATTGTGTAAGTTTGCATCATTAGGTCGCTTCCCCCCAAAAAAGAATTGAGACTTGCTTGCTTTATGTATTACATTTGCTTCAAAATGTGAGTAAATTGTGGTTTTCCATGATATGTGCATTTTTCTGGGCCTGTTCTTGTCGTAGCGCCTATTAGCATCAACAATGCTTTGCTGCAGTGGAGTCAGTGGTCAGAATAGGTGAAGGGAGATTTTCATATTTTCAGTTTTCAGGTCAAACAGTTCCCCTGGTTCATGTTTTTCAGAGTGTGTGTTTAGTTTGTAGGGAGTATGGGGAGACTGTGGTTTGCTCTTTTGTTACTGAGGTTGTAGATTAGCTGTAGTGTGCTAACGGTGTGTGTTTGGAAAACTCTCACTCTACAGTTAGTGCTGCTTTAATAATGTAGACAGAAAGAAGAGCATATTTCTTGAGATATTATCTGATAGTGTGAGTTTACACACCTTCCTCAAAGATTTAGACAAAGTCCTTAGGTGAGGGTTTGTTTTGAATTCTTGCTGCTTCATTTAGCAGTTTCTTTTGTATTTTGGGGTGGATTTTTCATTATTGAAGAAAGGTCAATATAGAAGCATCTGACCAATATCCTCCCTTTCTTCCATGAATGACTGTTGTCTACTGGACATTTTAGATTTATGGAGAGAGTTGAGCTTCATTAAGGTGCTGTTTATGTGAAGGTGTTGTGGTGTACCGTTTTTTTGTGTGGTTGTTACTGGTCCCATGTTCTCTCAAGACACATTTCTGTGACTAACAATAGACTAGCTAGTCTTTGTTGGTCAGTCAACCAGTGTTACAAGAGATGACAGTTTCTTTCCAAGGAGTAACAGGGCCTAGTGTGTCAAAATAGATTTAAGTAATGACCAGAATTTGATTTGACATTTAAAAAGTTTGCATACTATTAGGGCTAGTAATATAGAACCAGTACTGAACTGAATCGTTCTCTTATTTAATTTGGATTGCAGATTATAGAACTGAAAAATGAAACTGACACAACACTTTGCCCTGTCCCTAAAGTAATTACACTGGAGTAAATTACAGGTTCATGTCCTGATTGGACCAAATGCAACCAAACAGTACTATATAAGCACTGTTTGGGCTGAAGATAACATTTCAGTGAAAGTTTTCTAAATAAATGTGAAGGTGTGCCAGGACATCACGAACAAGTGAGCTAGGTTAGGTTTTCACCACACAGTTAAACAATGCAGAGAAGAAACGAATTCTGACCACAATAACTTTCCGCTGGTTCAAAGCTGTTGACTTAATTTTGGGATGCCAACAAACCATAAACTGTGTGGAGAGAATTACACTTCAGAATCACAGTTAACAGGCTGAGATAAATAGGTTACAACATCCATACCATTGCAGTACAGTTTAGTTTCCTGTACACCTATGGAAATGTGCCGGTTGTCTCCATACAAACAAGGAATTTTCTCATGCAGACGTCCAGTACTCCAGCAGGCTTCTCACGCAGCAAACACTATGTCAGAAATTTGTCACCAGCAAGTGTAAGAAAAAAAGGATCTGGCATGAAAACAGCAGGGACTCATCCCAGGAGCATGTGGGGTGTGTGGGCTGCGATGAGAAGGATAAAACCTCGGGTCATTAGGAAGGCCGGGGGGAGTAAAGCAGCCTCAGAGGTGTGACAAGAGTGGTGACAGAAAAGAGGAGAAGGGGAAAGCCGTCCACACCTCTCAGTCCCATCGGATGGATTAATGAGTTTGACCCGAGGGCTCTCGCCGTGGTTATGGAGCGTATCGAGCAGAAGGCACGAGCCAAATGCAGAGCATTTCCTGGAGCTTCACTGGAGCTTGTTTATTTACAGGCTGTGTTTTATGCCACTGAGGTCCAAGAGAATTTGAGCAATTCAGTGTAATTCAGTGATTGAAACAGAGCCATTCAGAATGGATTTAGTGTGAAATGTTTCATTTTAGAGAAACAGATTTCTTTGCAGTGGATGTGAATGTAACAAACAATACAAATAGAGCCATTTTGTAAAGAATTGATCCCCAGTGAAATTACAAAATCAGTTTTCTTCACCAACGCTAGGTCAAAATATATCTTACTCTGTTCAGCAAACACTGTTTGTTGTAGCATTACACTACGGCTATGATGTTGGCAACGTGTAGAGCTAAAAAGTAATGAATTGGAAATTTAAGTAAGGAAGCAATTCAATTGCAGTGATTGTGGTGTTTTTTTCCAAACATTTTCCTCCAGTGAATAGTGAATAGTGGGCTAGATCTGAATTAAGATTAGAACTTGATTCTTTGAAGAGGACAGTTGTTGTGGTCTACAAGTTATTGCGTGGTTGTTAGTAGTCCCATGTTCCCTCAAAACATCATTTTGACAAACAAACATCTAGTTGTCTTTGTTGGTCTGTTTGTCACTGTTACAATAAAAGGCTTTTTCCTTCCAAGAAATGTTCATTTCAGCTCTGCCAGTTTGGAAGTTTGGCACCTAATGAGGCAAAATAGATGTAAGAAAGGGGCAGAATTTGATATGGCCGTCCATAAGGGATGTAAACATCACTAGGAATAAACCATGACTGTTTCAAAAACGATACAGCCTTAGCACAGGCCGATTCAGCGAGACTATATTTTTTCAGATGTAGAAGGTTTGGCATGAAATGGGTTCTTCAGCACACTGAGCATTCAGATTCACACAAAACTCAAAACAAAGAGGACTGTACTAGACAATACATTTATCATAAACAGGCTGGCCTAGCCTCTTGTAGGCTTGTTAAAGATACAAGTACATTTTGTTGGTTCTTGAAACATCACTTGGTTCTCATGTGAGCACTTTGACGCTTTAAAAATATTTATGTCTGACATTAAACTTGATATGGGCTCTTTATTGCTATAACCAGACCAAACAGACATGCAAAAGTGACTGAACTAGATAGTTGAAATTTTGGATATTTATGGCTTCAGTGTAATGTTATTATAATCTATTAAAACACTGCACTTTTTTATGTCCCGACAGTCCAAATGACTCAGACTCTGGCGCCTTGCTTGTTTATTTATGTATGCCGTGGACGGTTGCCTGGCATGAATGCCGGCCCCCCGGCCCGTCCCGGACCGCCGGCTCTCCTGTCGGAGCTGCGGGAATCCTCTTGTAGTTTATGTTTGAAGTGAAGTTTGCATAAAGACGTATGCTTGTGCCTCATGAATGAATGAATGCGCAAGGCCGGTTGGCACGGCAGCTCGTTTCTGCCTGAGCCGCGGAGAGGTGCAGCACACACTGCATCAAATATTAACCACGTTTTGAGTGTGTTTGGTGGGGGTTAGTGTTTTACGGGGTTTTGTTGGGCTTATCAGTTGCAGTTGACGAGAAGCGGTGGAGCGTGAGGTTTTTTGCACGGCCTTGTACGTGTTGCTTTATGCCTATCAGCCCCCTCAAAGAAAACTACTCTGGCAAGATGCTCCAGGCATCTGACTGTGTGTGTTTGAGTGTGTGTGTGTGTGTGTGTGTGTCTGTATGGGATAGGTTGGGGGTAGGGACAATGGTGTTAATAGTGTGGGGGTGTAGCAGGGGTCAAGTGAAGGGTTACTGGGGGAACACATGGTGTGAACAGTGCCTCCATGTTAAGAGTCTTGTTTATTTCACCAAGTACACTATTGTGCAAAAGTCAGACCACCCTTTTATTTCATTTCCTTCATTTCCAATAAAACAGCCAAGTTAAATTATCATTATAATAATTGTATATGTTTTGTTATTATTAAATGCTTAGCTTTTTGCATATCTATTTTACAACCTCTATAGAAAGAAACGGGCTGATGGTACTTTATCATTAATATATGTCAATTAGATATGTTCTGATTGGCTACCTTGAATTCAAAAGCAAATCGAACTGAAGCAGTGAAACAATCTAGATATATTTATTGGGAATCTGCGGGGCTAAAGTGCCGTAGGCTTAACCTACATTTATGCCAGTTTTGTTGGATTTTGTGACATCACAAAAGATATTTAATCAGGATGGGTTGTTTTTGACGCTTAATAATGATCTGGATTGACTGGAGAGTGAATGATTTAATAAAACTATTTACATATTGCTGTAGCTTATGTAGGTACCCATTGAATTTATGACATCACAAAGATAATTTGGGATGAGTTATTTTTGCTGCTTGATTGTGGGATATATGAACTGAGAAGTGAATGTTTTGACATTTTAATCATTTATGTACCACATTTATTTTAATAAAGCAAGATACAAATGTCTTTCCATAGTATGGACCCTTTAATGTGTTAACGAGAAAAACACACACCTATTAAGAAACGTGCAAAAACATGGCATATGAACAAAAGAGGAAAATTTGAAACCCATAAATAAAAGAGAAAATATATAAATAATAACACATAATAAACAGAATTTTTGTCCCTGGACGTGCGCTGGGTGAAATGCAGGCTGGCAGGAGAGGCTCCCCAGAGGGTTGGGAAGTGTGCGGATCAGCCAGACACAGTGCAAATATTTAATCAGAGATGTCTGTGGTGCACATATTTTAGATAACTGTATCCATGGGCTCTCATTCAAAATGCAGAAGACATTCTCAAGCATCCATGTCTGATTGGAGCACATTAACCCATATATTCCTTCCCAAGAAAACCCATTTATTCGCTCATGCACAGCAGCTGCTGATCCTTACATTCTGGGAATGTTTCATTGTGATCAGACCGATTGAAAATGAACAAATTTACACGGAGGGACAATTTAATACACTAATACATTAACAAAAAGGGATCAAGACATGTACAAATGAATTTCCAGTCACTTTTTTGAAAAAAAAAAAGAGTTGTATATGGACACTGCGGTTGTTTCTTTGTTTCTGTCACATTTTTTCCTGCTTGTTCGGTGTTTCATGTTGAAGTTATGTGGAGTGTTTCAGCCTAGACTAATTTAAGTATAAAGCATAACACAGGGCATCCAATCAGAACAGAGATTAGATAAATATCACTATATATAGTATCATATATAGTATTAGAAATATATAAATACTTCTAAAATTGATATCATTTGTTGTCACCCCCACAACATACCAGCATACACATTTAAATGACTGTGTAATATCTAACATTTACAGTATATATGCCCGAGTATATGTTTGTGTGAGTGTGCTTACATATACAAAAACACAGTAGTAACAGGAGTAAAAATAACTGTCATAATATTAATGATACTGATTATTGTTATTCACATGTTTCTGCCAGCCTGTGTGGTCCTATTTGGTTGTGAAGTATCTGCTCATGCGCTGCCCTTTCAGAGAGCTGTGTGGGAACCACTGCCTACACGTTTGTGTGGAATTGCTTTGTTTGTTTCTGTGTGTTTTTTTGGTCCAGTGGGTGCATTAGCGGGTTGCCAGGCGAGAGCGACATCCCGCACATACACATACCCGGCCGTGTGGAGGTGTACATGTGTGTATGTTGATGGAACACAAAGGCAGCAAATTAACGCAGAGTGTATGTTGTTGGCTCACAGAGATGGGGACGGATCTGCCCGGGCCGGTGGCCATGGCTGGTGCTGTGGCGGGTCAGGTCAGGATGGCGGGCACCATGCCAGGACGAGGGGGCAAGAGGAGATCAGCAGGGTGAGTGAGATGTCTCTCTGTTCACAAACATTCTGTCTGTAAAAAATGTGCTGCTGCTATTGGGCCCAGACTAAAATAAAATCATCAGACTGTTTCCAATATTTTAGACTTAAAAAAGGGAGTCTAAATCATGCCTAAATAATTAAAATAAATGATTAGTTGTGTAAATATGATTGTAAATTTGTTCTGTAGACATAAAAGAGAAATATTAAAATGAGGTGTTTAAGGTAGTTGATAGTGATAAAAATGTAGTGAATCTGGTCCAGGCTAGCTGACTGTTTTATAGTTATTCTCTTCTTACCCTGTAACAGTGTGCTCTTATGTAATCGTGGCAGTTAATTGTGAATCAAATAAGTCCTTTTTGCTTAACTTGTTATATCACCATCTTGAATGTTTTTATTCGCATCTTATTTTATGTCGTGTCTGCAGTGCAGCAAACCAAGTGTGAATGAATGAGTAGATTCATTAATTCCATTTAGTTATTTGTTAACGTTTCAGTGCTAATATATTTTCAGTGTAGACTGGTGTGACTCTAGAGAGACTCGGAGTCAGAATTGTTCAGAGTGGAGATGAATAGATCCAGAAATCTGCCTCTAATGTTGGTCCATTAAGTGGTTATGTTCACTGCCTGACAGAGATGTTGTTCTACTGAGCTTTTTGTTTTAAAAATCTGTTTGGGGTGAAGGGATACATGAGGGTGTTGTGAGGCAAAGTAGTTCCCAAAAAAACTCATTTATGTTAAATTTACCACTAGTTTACCATCATCGACATCCATATAAACGTTCAATGGGGCTCAGTAATAAATAAAATGGCGGAAACATGATAGTTGAGCAGAACATATCGTGGCGAGCATGAGAGAGAAAAGACGAAGACACTCTGATCTCCAAACAGTGTGTTTAACACCTCAAATCCACAGCCTCGAAATACAGACTTCACAGGGTGTACTGCACCACCATCTGGCGTAACTTCAGTATATCACCCAACTCCAACAACTGTCTCTCCACTCCCCTATCACTCTGGAGGAGGGTCACTACCTAACATAACACACACAAACACGTATTTTACACATAAAGAGTCTCTACTACTACATTCAATATCTACCCCATCAAACACTCACAAAAACACACAAATAAAGGCCAAACGGCCACTTCCTCCTACTGCAAAGGCTCATGGGAGCCAGTCCTACCTTGCCGGCTCATCACAATATGTAGTGACGGTCCTCCCTCATTATATTAACAGGAAATGCAGGACCTTAGATTCTTATTTCACCAGATCTTAGATTCTGATTATTTCACAAAAAAACTGCTGAATCCTCATACATCTTTACAAATTATGTCTTTATTTTTCACACAAAATTATGGAGAGTGAGATCAGTAAGAGTACTAAAATTGATTGATTTCAGTGAGCAGTATCAGTATTTTGGCATTCTGTACAGTCTTAACTACCATTTTTACAACCTCAAGACAGTGTTTAGCTCTTTAGCTCATGTGCTGAACTAAAGAAGGAAACTCTAAAGGTCCCAGCTGATCAGCCACGTTTAGAACAAGGGCGTAAATTGCCTAGAACCTCTCTTTTAACAAGATGCTGCTCAAGAACCTCACGTTCCTGCTGCCTGCTGTGAAGCGGAACTGATCTATGACCAGCAGATCCAACCTGAGACTCCTGTGTGCAGTGAATATAGCCAAGAGCTTGATTCAGAATTCATTTTGTTGCCTTTGGGCTCAGACCTGCAATGCGCAGGCAGAAATGCATCAAGTTCTCGAGCAGGGCAGTGCTCGGCTTCAGACCGGGGGCTGAGAGCAGCTGCTGGGCTGAAACATTACCTGAAGGGCTCTAATCAGGAAATTTAAATGAGCTCATGGCCCATCAGAGCCGTTCCCATCACCATAAAGTGCTGAAGTCATTCAAACTTTAGTATGAGAATGTTTGAATAAGCGGTTTCAGTCATAATAAATTGGTTTCCTGAGACCCATTACATGCCTCTCTTCACACACCACACCGTCTGTAGTGTTTGGAAATGTTTCGGCCTCTTGATTTGATAACGGGGAAAAAGACAAAAAATGGGCATGTTACTGAAAGCAGTGGTTCCAGATGGTGGTTCAGGCTGATTATGAAATTGTATATTTTGCCTTGGTGTTCCGTGAAATAGAAATATCATGGTGTAAAATGAACCTTTACTTGAACCTTTTATCCTGATTTGAGTTTGGTAGAACATTGTCGTCATGTGCTGTAGAGTTGTTAGCAAAAAACAAATCATAACAGTAAGTTAAGAGTTGATTGGATGGTTTTAAAGACTTTATTCTTCTAGCTTAGTGTTCGTTCAGTTATACTCACACACTTTCTGTTACTGCTGAATATACTACTGATACTAGGATTCATTTCAATATTCAAGTTAAAACACTGAATATAAACGATACTACTGTGCATAAGTTTCTAGATCCCTGTTTGAATCACTTTGTTGGTGCAAAAATACAGTTTTCTGACAAGGTCTTACCCATGGCATATTAAGGAAATAAATGTTCTGAATGATTCATATGCTGGTCAGTGTGTGTCTTAACAAACAAAAATAATTTATCAAAAACTGATCAAGTTTAGGGACTGGACTGAAAATGAGAGGCTTTGGAACTGTTCCCCAAGACTACATTAAATTACAAGATCTTTGGACGCCAAATAGGAAGAATCAAGACTTTGAAACAGTACTGTGGTTTTTCTACAGAGTTCCAGAAGCGTCAGGAGAGATGCCGTTATACGTGACATATAGAGCTGTAATGACACACAAAACCCACGATTCGGTTCGTTTCACGATATTTGACTCACAATTCGGTTCGTATCGCGATTCATTTGTGGTGGAGGAGAGGAAAAGTTCTGAGGCGCCATTTTGTTTGGAGACAACTTATCTTTACCACAAAATTATAAACCAATATTCGCTTAAATATCACTTCCTTTCCATTCATACGGAGGACGAGGCTTCTGTTAACCCGAGACTCGTTTCACCACTCCGTTCAAACAAAATAAACTCCGCCCAGCTGCCTGGAGCCACAAAACTCGCTCAAAACAGACTAAAAACAATCACACAGAGACTCCAGCGCAGTTTTATCATAACCCAGCCGGTTTATAGACTCTTTTAAGCCCAGTGTTATAACTTACATGTACTCTCAGCTGTTATAAGAAGAGCCTGTGACTTTAAGAGATTGCATGCTGGGAGATGTAGTTTTGAGAGGAGTAATGTTTTTTGAAGGAGCTCAGGGGAAAAAGTTTTGCTCTGTTTATACTTTCGTGGCCGCTTGTTCGGAGGGCCTTGTTATTTTTCTGAAGAAAGAAAAATAAATGCTCCCTTTCTGAGGAGAGGAAGCACAAACCTCACTCCCCGTGACATCTCATTTTTGGACCTGTTTAGTGGCCGAGTGAACGAACAAAGGACGCCCGGTTAGCAGCTGTTAAACCGAGGCAAGGCAACACAGCGTATATGTTTGTAAACTTGTGGCAGGGCTCTTTGAAACCCTTAGACGAAGAAACAGACGTTAAAGAAAAAAAAACAGACGTGAAAATCCCTCCTATTACGGTGGAAAACGTATGTTTCTGGGCGGGAACTGTATATGGGAAAGAGTTTGAAGGGGTGTGTCTGTGTCGCGATTCGCCCTCCTCAACCTGCGACGTGGGTTCGTGGACGTGAGTGTCGCGATAACAGGTATCGTATATCGTTACAGCCCTAATATATGTATATATGAACATATATATAAATTCTTTAATACCATTTTTCTCAGTGTGTGATAGGGATTTATTCTGCAAGCTAAGTTAACATTAAAATAAATGTAAACAAGAAAGCAGTAAAAAAAGTAAATATTTATTAAGTATTTATTTCATATTTTGTGAGATGATAAGGAGAACACGATGCCTCTGTTCGTTGCTTGGATTTGTGAAACACCCCCTGATTTAATTAAATGGAAGACTGATTGTTTGAAACCAGGTCTGATGGGAACAAGCAGTAAAACTAATTTACTGTACAATGTTATTTGTTTTTATTCATTTTTGGTTTATGTATGATATTTTAGTAAAACATTTAGTAGGTGAATACTGTCTGTACCAATACGGTATGAAGTACACTGAATAGCAAGGGTATACAGACATGCATATGAAGTTTTAAATAAAAAAAGGTATCAGGGGTTTATAAAAACTGATGACGGACTCTTATTTTCTCAGCAGTCATGAAAATCACCTACTAGTCTGCAGTCATGGAGAATATTCAGTGCAATAAGCCACTTGTACCACACCATTTGACATTTAGAAAGAAACCTCACTATTTGCTCACTTTCATTCCAGTGTTCTTATAAAGAAAATTTGGTTTTAGGTGTCATAAAATGTATTGTGTAAAATAGATTACATCCTGACAGTTAAGGCCGAAGGTGGCACAACTCTTGAGAAAAGGCTTGTAATTAATGGGCACGATGTGTTAAGTCATGGGAATTAGATTTTAATGCATGATTACAACTTAAGAACTGGGAACGTGATAATAAAGTTTTTGGAGTGTATGTGGATTGCGATGTGTTTATAGTTGTGCAGATGTGTTTGTAGCCCAATGCTTTACTTCTGTGTTGCGCTCCAGGTATCGCTGGGCCTTCATCCCGGAAGCCTCGGATGACTCTGGTCTGGAAGTGCGGCGGCAGGGAACACATCAAAGAGAGTTTAAGCCTTATGTGGTCAGACTGGCCAAGCTGCTAAGGAAAAGAGCAAAGGTAACACAGATACTAAGTACACAAACTAGTTATGACTAGGGAAATTGGGCCTGATCACGTGGTTTCAGACTCAATCGGAATCGGACGTTACCTCCTGATCAGGAGAGGTATATGTATGTTTACCCAGGCAACCCAGCCGAAGACGAGTCAGCTCACGCTGCAGGAGAGTTTGAAGAGGAAGGAAAAAAGGCCTCGTTACGGCACGAAGGTGCAGGACATCACAGCCAAGAGAGCACAAATGATCGCAATGAGTGACCTGCCATTCACCTCAGTATAGTATATAGAAGTATCGGATCGGGACTCGGGATCAATTGCCTTAGTATAGTATTTAGAAGTATCGGATCGGGACTCGGTATCATTCGCCTTAGTGTTGTATATAGAAGTATCGGATCAGGACTCATTATCATTCGCCTTAGTATAGTATATAGAAGTATCGGATCGGGACTCTGTATCATTCACCTTAGTATAGTATATAGAA
>JBBMFX010495166.1:0-16876 GCA_037832545.1 Rhabdalestes septentrionalis
TGTGTGTGTGTGTGTGTGTGTGTGTGTATGTATGTGTGTGTGTGTGCTGTACCTGGAGTATAGATCGTGCAGCAGAGAGTGTGTATCCCTCAGTGTGTGCCATGCCTGCCCAGTGTGTCCACCTCCCGTGGGCTGAATCTCCAGACAGTCATCCACTGCACTGGTGTTTTATAGGAGGTCCGGATGGGCTGGGCCTGTAGAACCCACACACACACAGTTTTTGGTTCAATTTAACACACACAACCAAATGTAAGCTGCCACTCCCACACTGTACGTTTGAGGGTCCATCTTCATTCACACATTCATGTTTAGAATAAAAGTGCTAAAAACGGAATATTTTTTGGTTTTTTTTATAAAGTTTCATTTGGTAGAGTGGCTCTCAAACAGCCAGGGACCACTGAATGTGTGACAGCAGGTCCATCTCATTGTCTAAGATAATGATCTAATTAGAACAAGCAGATCATATATTTAAGTTCATGGAGGGCAACATGATGGTATTTTATAGTTATTCAGAACTGGATTCCGTGCATTGAAAACTGTAAACAGATGTACATTGATAACAGAATACATAAATAATAAAATAACAATAAGACAGTTTTTTGTCTGTACTAACTTTCAAAAAAACATATCATGATACTATCCATAATTATATTTTTGCCATATCCCCCCCACGTTTAAGAAAATCATGTGATAGTGTACATGAGAATGGCTTAGAAAAAAATCCTGTGGGATTATGGGTGGTCTTAGGGTTCTTATCAAATCAGTGTACAGTTCTTGGGAACTAACAAGTTCAGCTCAAACATCTTGATTCATTTCATGAGGCCCTGCCTTTTCACCCTATGACACACCAGCCTTCATTTTCATAAAAAAAGTATATATTATTTCCATTATTCTTTAAAAAATTGTATTAGAGCCAATGGCAGGATATGTGGGAGTTTATTTATTTAAGCTAGTGGAGGAACACATGATGATCTTGATAAAGCTTGTCACAATATTCTGAGTAGAGCTGTATTCAGTGCAGATTTAAAATATTTTGTAAAAATGAATAACAAAAAAGAATCAAACCTCAGCTCGGGATCCCAGACTCCTGAGGACGAGAGGACGCGAGGACGCAGGCGCATCTGGAACTGAAACATTCTTGCTGACATCACAGCTCAACTTAGCTCTAGAGTCGGGACTCCAGGCTTAAGGCCCTGCATTGCCATTATATAACAATCCCAACATACCAAAAATCCTGCCTTCATCTACACTGAAACTTGTATATTAATTCAACTATTAATAAAAAAAATAGAAAGCTCAGGACAAAATAAGAGACCACGGCAAAAAAAGTTCAGTTTTTCTAGGAGCAAGCATTGACCTGAATAGTTCTGCTTTAGTTTTTAAAGAGCTGCTGACAAATTGCTGACAATATTGTTCTTTAAAGCCTAATTATATAGGGAATGACAAGCATCAAAATAAGAGAAATGAGACAGTGTTTACAGAACTCGAATCATTTAAAGAAAACAAATCTCGTTTGTTACATTTGATGTACTGCTAGTAGTGTTTGGCGAACCAGTATTACAGGAGGAGAGTGCTGATAGCAGCAGTGGGTTTTATACTGTTAGATCTGATTCAGCTGATCACTAGTCAGTCCCTTATAAAGCAGAATGAGGTGTTTGTGTAGGAATTTAACAGACACTGGCATGGAATGGTTGTCATTCATAGAGATGCTGATAAAAAAATTTATTGCAGTGGTCTCTGTATAACTGCAGTGAGTGCATATAAAAGAATCACTGGTGGGAAATGCGGGTGTTTCGGGTTATGGTGATGTAGTTTGAGTCCCAAAAGTCAAATAAAACCCTAAGAAAACTTTCTGAATTTCATGTCATGTAAAATAAATAATCAAATAAAATCAAGAACGTCCTGTCTTTCCATCATGGACCACAATAATGGATTGAGTATATGAATATTTTTCATAGTTCTTACTGTTCCTACAGGGAAACTAAACAGAAAAGAGTGGAACCAGGCAGACGTGCTTTGGGGATTGAACGGTGAATTTTTGCTTCTGGGGGACCAGCTATGGTGCTGGTGCCAGTCTTAGAGGTCACAGGGTGACAATTTCCTGGACATGTCTTCACACACCTATGGGCCATAAACATTTCTAATTTGCCTGTTGTACGTCTAGGACTATGTGAGGAAACCAGAGCGGCAGGCAGAAATGCATACTTCAAATTTATTAGATAAAGTACACTATTTGGACAAAAGGATTGGGATGCCTGACCATTCCACCAACAGGGACTTTAATAATATTGCATTCAAATACATACTTTAATATAGAGCTGGTCCCCCTTTTGCAGCGGTGACAGCTTCCACTCTTGGTTTGATTTTGGAGTTTCTGTGGGAATGGGTTCCCCTTCATTCTGTAGAATATGAGGTCGGGCACTGACGTTGGAAGAGAAGTCCTGGCTCACAATCGCTGTTTCAGTGCATCCCAAAGGCGTTGGGTGGAGTTGAGGTCAGGGCTCTGTGCGACTCCGTGGGGGGGGGGCACAGTCATGCTGGAATAGAAAAGGTCCTTCCCCAAACTGTGTCCACAATGTTGAAAGTGTGGTGTTGTCCAAAATGTCTTGGTCTGCTGAAGCATTATGACTGATATTCACTGGAAGTAAGGGGTTTAGCTAAAACCCTGAAAACATGTCTGTCCCAGTACTTTTGTCCATATAGTGTACTTTTAGCTGCAAAATAGCATGAATTTATGTACTCCATCTACAAAACCACACACTCAGGCTGAAGTTAAAAGCAGCCCACAACAGGGCAGGCAGTCAGAACAAATGCCAGATTCATTTCACATTTGTACTAAAAGATAGATGAAAGGTGATCTGCAGAGGAGGGTGAGTGTAGCTCAAGGCCTTTTAGAATTCTACTGCTATTTGGACAAAAGATGTCGACCAACTTTCAGCAAGTATGACAAAACCAATTTGATAAATGTATGTGTGGTTGTTTTTTGTTTTTTAGGCAACTATCACAAAATATTTTGGCAAATTGACTGTTTTATTTTTTATTTCTGCATCACAAATGAACACTGTGAAATGTGATGCGGTACACCACTAACAGTTTGCCTACATTTTACATTTGCATCTTTAACAAGGTGGATGAAGCACATTTAAACACAGAATGGCTTAATATTCCAGTGGTATATGCAGCAAAATGCAAAAGTTTGTGCACCCCTGGTTAAATGAAGTTTTATCTACACAACATATCTGCATATTTTAACACACAACTACTTATAAGCTGAATGTATTACATTGGGGGAAAATTCAATATTAAATATGGCCTGTGAAAACATTATAGCATATTTCAGATTATAAATAGGACAGCAAAACCACATTTAAGCTTGTTGCATTTAATTTTTGACCTGCATTGCTCAGACTTTTGCATTTAACTGTACAGGTCTGTATAACGAACTGAAGTAAACATATAACTATTTCTATATTATGTTAATGGATCAAATATCACAACATTTGTAACTAAACTACGGGTCTCAAAATCTAAGTACAGATTTGAGTAGAGAAGATAAAGCACCTGAAAGAAAAAAATCAAAACATCCTAAACAAATATGCATTCCTATACCTCCTAGTTAAATACAGTTTTTATGCTTTTAACACCAATAGCTCAAAACTTGTACCTCTATAATTTGGAATTTGTACCATTTTTAGCCCTAATTTTAAAGCAAAAATTAAGATCCTGGTCACTTTAAAGCCTCTATATCTCAAAAAACAACTGCACATCTACAATATTGCACTTATTTATGGTATACAATGACACTTTCCTGAAAATATGAATAAAACGTAAGTTTTTATGTGAAGTAGCATCTCAGTACACTTGTCAAGTCTTAATGATTGTTAGCATCTTAATGGAATTATAATTTATTTTTTTGAATCACTTTTGGCTTATAGTCCCACTTCTCTGGATGAGTAGTAATTCAGTGTGGATGACAGTGTTGTACGTTTATCACCTCAGAAGATATTAGCGAAGGAAGAGCATCTGCTGTAAGCTGCAATGATACCATGTGGTACAGTCGGCCCTCAAATAAACAAACAAGGTACATACAACTCAGGACAAAGACAAAATGTAACAGATATCATTACATTCATGGGTATCAAAAAGGAAAGAAGAGTGAGTGAGCATTTTCTTTCACTGTGCACAGTTGACACCACTTTGGCATTTACATCCTTTAATCCTCAAGTAAGAAAGAGTTTGCTCAAAACCTCTTATGATCTTCTAAACAATTTACTGATCAGAAAACATTCGATAAAGGCTTGATGCCATTTCACTATCCTCAGTGAGTTTTCATGTTTCCATACCTGCTATGTTGTTGCTTTTTAGACCCGATTTCTAGATTTACGTTTTAAGATGTTCTATAGCTGTTTTTTTCCACATTTCCATCTCTTTTCTGTTATCAATATAATTATCAAGCTGTTTCTAGGGCAATGTTATGGTTTCTGTACTGCAGATTTCAGAGCTTTCAAGCTTCTATTTTGGAGCGGATTCACATGAGAGGACCTTGACTGCAGTTTCATTTCTTCCAGTTTACCATTTCCAGCTTTTCCTCCATCTTTCTCAGTGAATTTCGGATTCGGCCGATCTTCTCCACCTGCTCCAGTTCTTTAAAATCCAGCCTGTGATTTTCCAAAGGCAAAGTCAGGCACGGTGGAAGAAGTTCCTCTGCTTTCTCCTGCAGACTGGCTTCTGAGAAGGGAGCCTGTCCTTCAACAGACCTGCTCGGACTGGAAATCCCTGGATCTCTTTTTTCTGAGCTGCTGCAGAGACGCCCATCATTCATGACCCCAACATCCACATTCCAGGCTTTAGCCAGTGAAGTGACATGGGATATAACTGGAAATATATGAAACTCACTTCCTTTGGCCTCAGCCAGTAAACTGTTACCATTAATCTTACAGCCTCCAACTTCTTCTAAAGCGACACAACTATCAGCTTTATTTTCCACTTCAGCTTCATTTTCCACTGTTTTCAGTGATTTATCTCCAGTACTAATATTCTTGCTAGCGACATTCATATTCACCACATTGATTTTGTTCCTATTCACATCTTCACATCTGAAACTCTGATCATCATCTACTCCATCCAGCTGTCCATCAACCTGCATGCCTCCTTCCGAATCATTCACCACTGGTTCACTGTTAAAGTGAACAGAGTTATCCCTGTTGTTCTTGTGTTCCTCATTAGAAGAAATCCCAGGTTTTCTTCCCATTGGTTCCTCTTCATTTCCACCGTCATTGTCTGTTTGGTCATCACCTCTTTCATTCTTCCTCGCATGGATCGTCTCTCTTATCTCCCCGTCCGGCTGTGAATCAGACGTCTCTGAGGGTTGTTTTTTGGTGTGATCCACAGTCCTGTGCATGGGATCACTGCCTGAGCAGAATTCAGCCACTGTTCCACACTCGTGCTGTTCCTAAAACAAACACTGACCATAATGATTATAGCCAAATGAATTTGTAGGTGCATTTAAGAATTCGCATTTGTATCTTCCAAATTACTTGAATTGCATGTAATTGCAATGACAATATCTGAGAGGCACATCAGATGTACTGACCTGAGGCGTCTTCACAGTGTGTGACGAAAACTGGGGCAGCAACAGTGCCCTCTTCTGGACGCTGTTTAATTCTCCCAGCTGCATCCCAGCACTCTGAAACAAACACAGGGGTTTTGTAATAATATAAAACTCCAACATACCTGATCCATTAAATGTTAAGCTCTTCAAGAAAGACGTGTGATCTACAGTAGAAAATATTTAGGCTATCTTGTGCCAAGAATGATGCTAAAACAGAGTGTTTCATTTAAATAATAATCTATGGTTTTTTAAATTCCAGTTTAATCTATGTAAATGCTTTATTTGTTATTAAGTCTTCATAAGAGTTACAACACAGAAATCCCTGGTGAGGAAATTTGAAAAGAAAATTGATACCCACATTAGATGAGCTGAAGTGTGTGCTGTTGAGTGGAGCATGAAGCAGGAAGCAGGTGCTTTTGGGGAAGGAAGGTGCAGACCTATGCCATCTGCTGGTTGAATTATTACTGCTTTGTAAAGCATTATGACTCTTTGGTCAATGCCTGCTGCTTCCAATGTTTCCTCCTGAAACCTGGCCCATTTATTTACGGCCTTAATAATGGACATATTGTTAACCTGTATCTTTCTTACATATTTGCATATTTTACATCATCAAGCCCTATACTATTCCGTAGAGGACATTCTGGCCTTTCCAGTGATGTGTCATGTGAGGGGTTTGCATGCTGGGAACAAGGACTACAATAACAAGACCTACATGAGATGCAGCAAATGAAAAATGTTCCTCTGCAGAACCAAATAGAAAACAGGCTTCCAGGACTATCACACCTAAAATATCCAGAGAATGTTCTGTGACTAATAATTCACTGTTCAACTATAAAATATCTTTCGTTGTCCTTGCAAGCAACAAGCAACCTAAGTGGGATTCAGAATTGTAATCAAATTAATCAAATTGAATGTGTTCTTGGGTTAATATTACATTGTACATTTTCTAAATGAAGTTCTACAGTGGACATGCTGAGAAATTAAAATAAAATATAAATTTAAATAGCAAATTATTCTTTTTTTTGCTGCTTTTACCTTTTTTTTGTCCACTTTCTGCTAGAAAAATAAAAATTTCCCAATTGTGGGACTAATTTACCCAAGAGGGACATATAGGCAGATCATGATGCCTCACTTATCTATATAACACATTTCATAGTATGAATTTTGGTAATGTAAATCCTGTTATATCACCTACAATTCATTGTTAACCTACATTTTGTGTGCAGACAGCAAGGGTGTCTTAGAACACCTCCTGTTCCTATAGAATAAATAAAGGGAAATGAGAGAATCGTAAACTACTGTGGAGTGGAGAATGAAGCCGCACTCACAGATGAGGGAAGTTTCGGATCCTTAAGCAGGTCTTTCGGGGCCACAGGTGCAGGTAAGGCAAGATTCTTCATATCCAACTGACCAGACCGTAGAAATTTCTTTCTCACTGAGAGAAATATCTGGCCATCATAAAGGATGACAGCATTTTGTCTGGAGCTGGACACTCTGCTACAGCTCACTGTAATGTCTGCTTCACCACCTTGTGAGGTGCTTTTAGATGAGGCCAGAAAATTCTTCAAGACTCTGGAGGCTGTGTGGTTGGAACTCAAAAGGGGCAAACTGAAACAACCCTGAGTCAGAAAATGGTGCGTCTGTGATGTCTTGAAGGCGGGTGTTCTTTTTTCCCGCAGTTCCACCGGACAGATCCACGTGGCCAAGTGACACGAGCCGTTTGCTGACCTCTCTGGATCACTTGTTGAAGGTCGGATGCCCATTTTTCTTGCGATGGACACAGGAAGGCACTGCACAAGGATTTTCTTGACACATGCATCTTTAGGGATGTAAACTTCTGTATTCTCGACGGAGGGCATTCTGCAGTATAGCAAAGAATGAACACCGTCTGGAGGAAGAAAAACAATCATCATTTTATAACAATATAGGCTAATATAATTTTTATTAAACAAAGATAGTGAAATTATTATAATTCCCTAACCTGTGCTTACATGTTTTAGTGTTCTGTTTTTCTCCACTAAAATTACTCAAAATTAATTGTAAATGTTAATAACACAAACACCACATTTATATGGAAGAATCTTACAATACATTCAGCAGTTCTTTAAAAACCAAACTAAAAGATGCCATAGCTAAATCCATGACTTTTCCAAGTATTTCCTTTCAATCTGCAGTGCATTATTGTCATTTTCTCATTTCTAACGATAATTTCTATCACATTCAGGCCTAAATGTATGCAAATGTTTCAAACGGAGACAAAACACAATGTATCAATGAACCCAGTACCTGATAATAACGAGCTTGATTCATCTGTCCATCATTTTAAAAAGCGTTTTCAAACTGTAACTAAAGAGTGCAACTGTAAAAACTTTAACTGAAATATTCTGAGCAGGTTTAGGTTTTCTTGTAGCAGTGTTGAATCCATAAACCCATCTACAGGGGCAGCTGGTGTGTTAGCAGTTAGGGAGCTGCCCCTTCTTTTAGAAGTTAGTGGGTTCGAATTCCGGGACAGCTAGTACTGGGTAGCCAGATACACTACCCTCAGGATGCCCTGCTGGTGACACCTCACTGCTTCATTTGGTGAAGGGGTTATATACAGAAAAAAGAATTTCACATTGTTCACACTGTGCTGTGATGTGTCACCAGAGAGCAACGTCTAACATGACATTTTATCCTATTGCTAATAGCATTTGCATTTATATCTGTTTGAAAATGACAATATCTAAAAAAGCATTTAAAACATGCTTATTATACATTAAATTTAGGTAAACTCTAGACTAGAATATGAAACTGGTAGCCCTTCGTATGGCACAGTGCCCGTGATGTAGCTCTCAAAGGTTGGTGACCCCCGTCTTAAAGGATCATCCTGGCAGTTATAAAGTGATGGGGCTTGTTACAGTAAGATGAAAATGAAAGTTGTGCGGTTTAAGATTTCTCGTGAAATGAAATAGAAAGAAAGTGCGTAAAACTCCTTTTGAGAGTGTATGAACATGTTTCGTTTCTGCCGAGAGCAGATGGACTCCCCTTTACTTACCAGCTCGATAAGAATGTCCGGCACCTCTTGTTCCAGTTTTCTGAAGTTTAATCCTAATTGTGGAAAACAAACACCAGGACGCCCGCAACGTATAAAACACACGCCTCACCCCACCCCCTTAGCGAATCGTCAAATTAAAAGTTCAGTTCTGCGATAAATGCGATAAATGCTAAAGAGGAATCGTGGACAGACATTTACAAGCGAATGGATGGATGGATGGATGGATGGATGGATGGATGGATGGATGGATGGATGGATAGATAGATAGATATATATAGGAATCGTGGACATACATTTCTCATTTCTACATAATTATAGCTTGTTTGTTTTATTTTATCTTTATAATCTTCCTCATCTGCCTGCGTGCGTAAGTGTGTGACATACTAAACAAAGTGAAGTTTCCTTGATTACACTTGTCTTGAGGGAAAACAAAACACACAAACACCTTGGAAAACTGATAACAGGGCGTCAGCAGTCATGCAGCTGTAATAAAAAAAAAGTGTTTTTTTGCAGCCTGAACATGTTTATGTGACTCTTACATAGAGATAAATGCACTGGCATAAATAAATTCTATCTAGTGATTAATTTGGTTAAGCAGACAAGACTTTTACAGCCTGTCAGAAAATGGACACTTTACTGAAACATTTTTCTCAAAGCTGCAAAAACACACGAATGTACAGCAATGTTCCTATGGCCCAGTTGTAAAAGGGGCACACTCACTTGTAATAAAAATAAAAAATAAAAAGATAAATCAGTTCAGGTTGTAGGGAATCGAATGCAAATATAGCCTCAACATAGGCCTACAACGTTTCCAGTTTACGACTCTCACTCCCATAAAATCGTACAAAATATTGAGACGGGATTGTTTTGGCTTATGCCATTAGCATCGTACCTATACGACTATGTGAGTGAATTACTTTGGTTGTGTGCGGCAGAAAAATGCACAGTAACTCTGTGTGAGTGAGATCTCAGATGGACATCAAGGACACGCCCACTGAATATAACTGACACCAAAAACAGAAACCCTCAAACAAGGTGCGTGTGAGGCCAGGTCCTCTGGCTAATAGTGTTAAAAGAAGGTGCCCCTGGTTCAATTTACAAAGGTATGTTTCACTCTCTCTGTTTTTGTGTGTTTTGTATAGTAATTTAGATATTTATTCACTCTTTGCTATGAAATGTCATCTGTTGTTTACATATTTTTCACATTCCATTGTACATACTTTTTTAGACATAAAATGTATTACATTTTAGCTCTTGTATAACCTATTTTCTACAAAATAATATAAATGAGAGTATATAATGCAAGATTGAAAAATGGATCATTACTGTGGTTTTTGACTGAACATACACACAGCCATGGAAAAAAAAAAGAATTATTTTCCCTTTTTTCTGTTCAGTGTTGCAACAGTGTGCGTGTAACAATTTGCCGCAGTGTGTATGTGTGTGTGTGTGTGTGTGTGTGTGTGTGTGTGTGTGTGTGTGTGTAAAATGCAAGGGTTGCTATTGTTTAATAAACTATTTTATTGTGAGCTTTGTAAAAAAAGAAGACATTCCTCCATATGTGTCTTGAGTTCACTATTGCGTGTAGAGAAGCTTTTGTATGTGCTGTGTTCCAGCTTCACTCCTGATTCAGTTTCTGAACACACTCTGCTCTTAACATCACTTAATTGTTGCACTTGTAAAATATGGTAAGAGAGTTGTGTAGTTTAACATTTCCAAGATATAATAAATTACTTTGATGTATTATTTACAAATTTTTAAAACAATTATTGTTTATAATTTGAATCAGTTTTGCTGATTAGTATACACAACAATAGTAACATGTACATTTTACGCAGACACACTCCCACAAATCACTAATTACTGAAAAAATGTATCTTAATTTTTCCATGGGTACATATAACTAAATGAGAATATAATTGGAGAGAAGGGAAAATGGCCTGTCACTTTGTTATTTTTCAGTTCACTGTAAGATGACCATCAGGATGTGTAACACTCGGACTGCTGTCCTGCTCTTGCTGTTTGGTAAAAGATTTGACTACATTTGCATGTATTTTCACATTCCTCCTGTCTGGTGTAATATGTGGCATCATAAAATAAAACAAAGGAAATATTTTTGTCCACAAAGGGCTTGGGATGCAAGGTGCAGATGCAGGGTTCCATCTTAACTCAGACTGACTTTGTTTAAAGAAACAAAAACATAAATAGGCACGAGGACCAAAACACAAAGAAACAATTTACAACAGTGCATACACTGAAGACAGATGGGTATAGATCATGGGTAGTGTAAGGGTGGACTCACACAAAGGCAAGCACTCTATAGAAACCGAATTGGACCAAAACCAATCAATGAACACAATCAGTTTAACACAAGACCGCTGACAGTGGAAATTAAGTCAGACACATTGACACAGACATCACATTTCATAATGAAAGTCCCACAATACAAATTAAACAAAGACTGCCTCTAGCGGTGGCTGACCTGGCACTCAACCTGAAGAAGGCATTTTCACATGAACTGTAAATACTTGTCTTCGATCAATATCATTCATATTATCATTATTAATTACCCTTCTTATGCCAAAGAAAACTCTATAAGCGTAAAAACGTAAGCTGAGTTTAAAGTGAAAGTTAAGTTTTGGGAGCATATTTTCGGGTATATTTAGGACTTACAGTATAAAAATGGGCAACAAAAATTTTACCTACCCCTTAGCGAACATAGGCTTTAATCCACAAGGCACACAGGGGAGTGTGTGATCTGTGATGCTCATGTAGCTGCAGGTATAACTGCAGGTTTATTATAGCCTTAAGGCTGTTGTGGAGTCGATGCAGCCCTTGCTTAAGGCCAGCGAACAGCACATAGAAGGCTCTCAAGACCCCCTTTTAGAAATTCAAAATGAGAGTTGTTTCTTGAGTTGAAGTGTCCTTGGTTGCACATGCAAATAAGGACTGCAGTCAGGCAAGTGCACCAATTGGTCCAAGGCTATTTTGAATTTGTGTATCCCCATTTTCACATTGCCCATTGTTCTCTTTGGGAACAGTAAGTTTAAAGAAAAAGTTCCATTTATGCATGGGTCATTTCTGTCTCAAATGTTTTGACTAGATTAAAATTTGAATTGAGGGTGTCTTAGTAGCATTGAAATTTGGCCTACCCACAACATTTCTGACATCTCAAGACACATTTTACCATTTTTTAATATTTATGAGATGTAATTTCAGACAATAATTGGTTTGGGATTAAATTACCAGTATAAAAGTAACCAATGTGGCTGAATGATAATTTGTTTTTTCTCATTTCTATCTTTCATTGTTTTTCTCTCTCTCTTTAGTGGTGGTTCCTATTACAGGTAAAATAAAGTTCCCAGGACCTGGTAAGATCTTTGATATCTAGTAACTCATTGCTTCATGTAAAATAAAAGTAAAATTTGCACTGGATATTCAGCAGAACACAGAATCACCATGAGAGGTTGCATCAAACTTGCCTTCCCTTCAATCCGGCATTTTATTATGAATTCTGTACTGACAATTTTTCATGAAAAAAATGTAACATTCTGTTTTTAAGGTCACAAATTTTATGGTTTAAAAAAAGTTGACATTTCTAAATAACGTAGCATATTGCTATGTAATACGTACTCCGGAATTTGTGGATTTTTTCATTGTAGAAGTCATATTCAATAAAAGCTAACAGTAAAATCAAACATTACTCAGAGGAAAGCAAAGTGTCCTCAAGCATTGTTAGCAAATAAATATTAAAATAATTTAAACGTACTGAAAAAGACACAGGAAAGGAAACTGTTGTGTGGCATCGTGTTGAATGTTGCTCTCCACAGACTTGTTAGTCTTGTTTGTGTACTCTCTAATTACCTGTGATTGACAAACACTCCAAAAAATAGTCTAAACAATTCAGGACATGACAGTTAACTTTTTATATCTGGAGTTGCCATCTGTTCTCCTTCGAATACCTGGAAGCTCCTGGAAGACGACCAGGCATGCGGAGATGGTACCGCCAGGCCGGCGTGCATGTGAAGATACAACACTGCAAGCTATGACCTCCAGAGCCCAGCAGGTTCCTGGCAGATTTTGAGTCTCTAGATGGCAAACTGGTCAACAGATGAAAATGTAATTTTACCTCCAACATGTCTCCTGGCCCACTAAGGTTGTTTTTGTTTGGTATACCAAACAAAGCAGTCCCTTCATGTCCCAACAAGAAACTGTGTATTAATCGAAAAATCTGGCAAACATGAGACACGCTCACATGCAAAAAAATGCAAGTACGATTGCAAGCAAGCTATCACCTATGCAACTCCCAAACAGGATCACACACATTACGCTGCACTTGCTCACCTTGACAACATAAACTACCATGACAGGCTGTTATTTATGTATTACAGCTCAGCATTTAACTCTCATCTCATACAAGATGATCCAAAAGCTGTAAGGTCTGGGACTCAGAGCTAACCTGCGGAGCAGGGTCTTAGATTTCCTCACCAACAGACACCACCATGTGGAGATTGGCAGACACATTCATCTGTGTTTATGCTGCATAGCTTGATATAGTTCAGACGCTATCATTGCTGGCCCTGACAGAGGGATGCAAGGTGAGGCTCCTGACAGAGGGGTGTTAGGACAACAACTTTTTTATAATGTCAGCAAAGCAAAGTAGCTGGTCATTGGTTTTAGGACACAAAATGCAATTCATACCTCCATCTCTATTAGAGGAGATGCTGTATGGTCTACAGCTTCAAATTCCTTGGTGTCACCATCAGTTTTAACTTCAAGTGGACGAAAGACATTAAATAGTCCCACCAGTGCCTTCACTTCCTTAGGTGTTCCTTTTTCAGCTGTCCAGGACAATTACATGCTACCTCAGAAAGAAAAAGTGCATCATGAAGGACTCCAGCCACCTAGCATTGATTCTCTTTTCTGTTCTCCAGTAAGCTGCACAGAACTCTGCACAAGCACACTTCAAGTTTCAGCTTCTAACCTACCACTGTATGACTGTTCAACATACGCTAATGTGCAATGTTACTGCTAAATTATACATTGTCATTATATTCATTTGATCTCTCCCATACTCAAAAATCTGCCTGGTCATTTTACATTATGACATTTTATATTGCTACCGTGCTCTGTATGACTTATTTATTGCTTATCGTTTATCATATTTTGTCATTTGTATTTACTGAATTGTAATGCTAACCATGCTCATTGGTAATTGTTTGTAGTCTGTGGAGACACATTCAAGAAAGGATATCATTGCAAATTGTCCACTGTACTTTGTGCATATGACAAAAGAACTTTGAATATTGAATCATAAAGCAACAATTAACTGAAAATAGCCTGTTCTCCTTCCACGGGGAAAGCTGAGAATATGTCATTTAAGAAATATATTTTTTAACAATGTTGTACATGGTTTGTTTGAAATAGTAACATTATTTTTATAGCAGAGGAAATCAAGGAAGAAATTGTAGATTCATACCTCCACTGTTTCAAGTATGCTGATCATCAGAAGACAAGCCAGTCCTTGGGTAAAATGATTTTACATCACAAATTATGGGGCTAGGAAAAGGTTTTGTTGTGTTTTAAACCATTAGATTTGTGGGTCAGGTGAAGTGGCAGACATATGATTAGCCTGAATGAATCATAGATCTGTCCCATATAGAAATAATTGTCTGATGTGTTCGCTGTTTTGTGTAGATTGTGGAGCACTTTAGTCCATCACATCAAAAACACCAGTCACTTCACATTTAATATGTTTTCTTTCAGAGTGCTTTTTTGAGAGTCTGCTGAAAAAAGCAGAATGGCACATCAACAACTTCTCATTGCTCCTTGGGATATCAGAACCAGGTTCCCATCTCCTGTATTTGGATTTTTCTTTTACAGTGTAGATTGAAAATTAAGGAAGAGTATTTGGATTTAGATGTTTTATCCACTAGTTTAAGGATTTGACTTAAATTTATAATTAGGTTATACAAAATAATTATCTGTATACAATTGATCAACCCCTTGGTTTGATCACCAATTTTATATTTACACTTACAATATACCAGACTTACATCAGTGCTTAAGTAGTCAAAGTCTGTTCTTCATACAAGTGTATATGAGGTCTATACCCACAGCCATTCTGTGCTCTATTCTACACATATGGCCTTGTATTTGAACTAGTAAGATGGTAGAAATATGAACTACTACACGTTAAGTATCTTTATTAAATCTCAGCTCTTTCATATGTTTTCTGTTCAAGGTTTGGTGATGTGCTGGATGAAGAAAGCCTACAGATCATTTAACTTCTGCTTTGACCAAATGGACGAGCACTTCCACACTATGTTAGGTGAGGGCTTTGTTCTCTCTACACTATTACTAATCATTAATTTTCAGTATTACTCTCACTTATTTTAATCAAATCACGTTTCCTTAATTCTGAACACAACTGGAAAAGTTGTCTATCATGAGGCTAAATCTTACCCTGTTCATTAACAGAAGACAACATAGAAAGGGAGCTGGACCATAATGGGACAGGTAATTGTGTTCTTTAGTTTAAATTCAGCCTTTTGTACCTTTTCATGTTTAAAAAAGCATTTTGCTGATGTTCCTTCATGTGCGCTTCAGAATACATCAGGTGTTTCCCAAGACCATTTGAGGACAAGAAATGCTTCAAGATGTATTCACGGATATTTGGTAAAATAAGGTTCAGATATTTAGTTTTGATAGGAAATAAACACCATTTAGGCTCCATCTGATGTTGTACTGTTGGTTTTCTTTAAAGGTTCTACTCCAGCTTTGCTAGCCCAGTCAAAAGGTGGGTATATTTAAAAGTCAAGTCAAGTGAAGTCAAGTAGGTTTGATTTGCCATTTCTGCCATTTACACACCGTGCATAGCTTCCACTTTGAAAAACAATATTCTGCCTTTTTCAGGAAAGGCACTTTTCTAGTGACCAATTTGAAATGGTTTCACTATTATATTCACTGCAGCAAGAGAGCAATGAAGAAAATTAAGTTGTAATAAATGCTTAGATAACGCAAGCTAGTATAGCACAAATGGTCGAGATTTTGTGTTATTCAGAGTACTCCATGTTCACAAGTCACACTGCAATTTTATTCTTCACAGCTGAATTGTGAATGCACTTCATAAAATGAGCTGGTTCCTGGCCTGGTTAGATACTGGCCTTAGTCAAACCCAAAATTAACATGCAAGCCTATAAACACTTTTTAAATCCTGGTGTTCTGCATCTGTGTTGTTCACTAATTATTCAGATGAGTCCATGTTCATCTCTTTTAGGCCTCTATGTCTGCATCATTAATGAGCTGGTTTTAGCATCAACAGAATGTTAACATGTGGAGGAGGAAAAAGAAGCCACCTCCAGCGTAGAGCCAGAGGAAAACAATTTATTTTTGTCTAAAGGTCATTTCTATAGCATAATGTTTTTCTAATAATCACTTGCCTAAAAAGTTATGTAATTATGTAATTATAGACTTCCTTATGTGCTTCTGATCATGTATGATAAACTGTTATCTGTAAAATATCACAGACAGAAGGAGCACCCTTCTAAAAGCCTGAATGTTAACTGTACTTTTGTTCATTTTTAAATAAAAGCGTTAAGCTCTGTGATATATAGTACATGTATAGTGAATTTCTCTATTAATATATTCCTTGTAGATAACACATATACTTCGTAATACAAAATCAATGTTAGTCATGATTATACTGTGAAATATATTGGACATCGAATTACCTTAAGTGCTGTACCAACCGCACACACTGCTCCCTTGTTCATGGCTGCCCACTGCTTCACTTGATGAATGGGTTTAAATGCAGAGGAGGAATTTCGTGCTGTTAACACTGTGTGCAGTGGTGTGTTCACATTTGACCGATTGATCACTTTCACTTTTAGATACTTTGCTTCCCTGACCCCCATCACACACTCAAGTTCAGGAGTAGATGGGGGGCGGGGGAGGGGTTGCACGCTGCATTATGAATCTTACTTGAATACGAATACAAATACAAATACGAATAATTTCCCCTTTTAAAAAATACAAATACAGATACGAATATCGGCCGTTCTGCACACCTCTATTGGATAATATTCTTTTCTAAACAAAGACAGGACCATTATGTTGTAGTTTCCTTAACTTGTGCTTAAGTTTGTCAGATGTAATAGAAGAGAGAAGACTTACCTTACTCGTAGGTGGTCTATGTAGCGCGATGGGAGTGCTCGAGCGCGGAGAGAAGC
>JBBMFX010495488.1:0-16871 GCA_037832545.1 Rhabdalestes septentrionalis
TGTGCTCAATCAACCTATCCCCAATCACGCATGTTTTTTGGCTGTGGGAGGAAACTGGAACCCAGGACCTTCTTGCTGTGAGGCAACAAAAGGTGGCCAATAGGCTAAAAATAAGCAGGTTAAAAGAGAAGCATCTTAAACAATATGCAGGCTAAAAGATCAGCATATAAAATCATAACCAGGTTAAAAGATATACTAAGAGATAAACTGGCTAAAAGATAGCTAACAGACTAAACACAATGCACACAAGGTGCATTTAAATCTGATGTTATTTCAGTGCAACGTAGCGCTAACATACAGCCAGAAATCCCAAAGGGTTGCGAGCAAAAATTTGCATTATAATAGAAGTTTTCTTTCATGTTCATGACCTGTTTAACAACACTGCCTAGCCCAGCTCTGGGGATTAAACACTCAATATTAAATATTAACGCTCGAGTGCCACTGAGGCTGCCGCGCCAGAGGAAAGGAAGCTGCATGTGAATAACATTTCAAGATAACGACTTTCTGACCTCACTTTTGGGAAGGGCAAGCATCCACTTTTAAGGAACACTCCAACCGCTGCCTGTGGAAAGACCTGCTGGCTAATCTGCCCCATCTGCTGGTGATTGGCCAGAATGATGAACAGATGCAGTTGTGGAGGTTCAGAGTAGAGGTTTTGCAACTTCTTCACACCTTTGGACCTCCTGTATTCATTCTCTTTCTTGCAGCTGAGACCACACACACACTGTGACTCATCAGCAACTTTCACACAGTGTGTGTACAAATTTTAGGTGCATCTGCAAGGAACCCTGAGAAGGAGCCAGCATGATGTGGTGTTTATGGCTGGCCTGACCCCAGAGGAATCCTTAAGCAGAGGGAAATGCCCCCTCACACTGACATCCTCCGGTCATGGTGGAGTGTTACAAAGCATGTGAGCTTGACAGTGATGAAGCACGTGTGTGTGGTTGTGTGTCCTGCAGGCCATGTGACACTGGATTGAACCATTCATCTTCACAAGATCACAACATTTACAAAATTACCTTGACTGACACTTGAGAATGCTTCAACAATAAAATTCTGTAGGAACCTTCTGTTACTAAAATCTCTTTTCAAAGCTTAGTGTCTGTTGTTCATGATTTAAAAATGTCAATGACCGAAGATGGCGGAGTCAATCGAGGCAAAACTGCAAAACGAGTGTAGGCTTGAGTTTAAACAGTGCCAGTGCCTAATGTTTGCAAATCCGAGCAAGTGAAGAATAAGTAGTGTCACAAACCACACAACATACACTTCTATAGACCTACCTTCCGCAGTATGCTACTGAATGCAACTGAATGATAGAACAAACTCAGACCAGACTCTGTAAAATGAAGTGGTATTTAAATGAGTTCCTCCTCTCAGAGAATGATTTGGGACACTGTGCTGTTCTTCCTCCAGTGATGCTCTACACAAATTCACGCTGTAAACGTGATGTAACTTCACTCAGGCACAGGTAAACATGATCATTACAAGCACCACCATGAAGCTTATTATTTTCAATTTTTTGACTCTGTTTCTGCTGAGCATCCATACCAATGTTACACGAATGTATGTGGGCAATAACTGCTAACATGGGTAATAACTGCTAACATTTTTTTTGGAAATCCAATTTTCATGCCAGTAAAAAATGGCTTGTTCCCTTCATATGGGGAGCGAGACATAGCGGAGACGTTTGCGTCTTCTTCACACGTAAGAGGAAAGATGGTGTTGGAGATCTGGGATGATGGTGGTTGTTGTACTGGTCTTTTTTAGTGAAGGAGGAGCTGAGCCAAGATGCTTAGCTGAGCCAAGATGAGTTTAGATCGGGCCCAAAAAATGAGACCCGCCGAGCCTGTGCACCTTGTGCCCGAGCCCAGCCCGGCCCAACACATTAACTGTAATTAAATAAATCGAGCCCGATTTAAACCCGACAATTTTTTTAAATACGTGGGCTGTTATAACACACATTCTCAATTGTGGGTGCGTTCCTCAACACACTCCGAGCTCCGAACACACTCTGGTCCTTTGAAACCGTTTGTAAATTACGAGTGTCTCTCTCGTTTTTATTTTTTCCGCGGGCCGGGCCGGGCTCGGGCCGTGTCGTGTTCGGCCAGAGAATCTAAACTCTACAAGATGCATCTCACAGTTTACCAGTCAGTCATTGTTCTAACCCTAACCTATGTTCACGAGCTCTAGATTTTGACCAAAAGAATGAAAAAACCTAGCTTCCGCAGCAAGGTGGATGGTTAGGATGAGGAGCTCAGAAATCTTGAAAGGGCTCGGAGAAGAACTGCTGCTCCTCAGCTTTGCGAGGACCCTGATGAGGTGTACGGGGTGTATCCTGCTCCTTTTTATGTAGGTGTTCTGAAAACAACCAACTGGGAGACAATGGACATGCTCCCTGGACATGCTGGGAGGGTTGTATATTTCTGCTGTCGTGGGAAAACCTTAGCCAGGAAAATGAACATCTGGGCCTCCGTCCACAGTTTGCTACCCCGGTCCCGGATAAGTGGCAGAAAATCGCTTGAGATATTTGTACTTAAAGATAAACAATCCTTCAAAGGTACAGTTCAGTTTAAAGGCTTGAATTACTGAAAGTCTACTTAAAACAGTAACCCCAATGCACTCACGCACAGATCCCTTGTACTATAGATTGGCCATTGCAAGGGCAAGACCCCACAAGCATGAAACCAGCACTTGTGGGAATGTGCGAACATTTACTGGTGTTTTTATGAAGAACGACTGACAGATGTACGATTTACAACTCTGCCCTCTTGTCCTCCCCCATGGGAGGTATTGGAGAACACACAGCACCTCCGGAATATGAAACATGCTGTCTCTGTGTCATTACCTACAAACGGCCCTGGTCATGGCACCGTGGCACCAAAAATCTACAAAAGAGGCATCATCTTTAAATCTGATGTTTGTAGTTTAATTTGTGTAGCATGAGCTGAAGTATGAAGAGTGATTTGTAATGTAGTTATCGAGCAGTTGACAGAAGCGTGGAAGGATGAGTAGCTAGCACTGAAACTCTAGCGCTGGTTATCCCTGCATTGTCTTCTGGAACAGTTAAACCCGTCCCTTGTGGTCAGGTTAATACTTTTAATCATAAATCCTGCAATTATTAAGTGATGTAAACAGAGGGGTTCAGAGTCCGTTGAAACGCTAGAGAATTGTTTATAGTTTTGGTGAATGGTGACCAGACGTCTGTCTCTCTCACAGAGAATTATTACATGAAATGGTAATGAATGCACTGCCTCAGGTCTGAGACTTTGTTTTACCAGAGTTTGAGAAGCTATTTCTCTAATTATGGTTTAGGGGTATATGCATACCAAATAGTCCCCAAAGAAATCTGACTAAGTTTCCAGATTTGCCATTATTTTACCAAGCACTTCACACAAAAACTCAGAAAACATGTGTTGGTTTGCTGGTGGGCTTTGTGAGTAAATAGAATGGCTACACTTGAGTTGAAGATGAGACGTCTGTTTCCATTCACCACCACTATAAAGAAATCCGTGTCTCTACAATGAACCGTTTCACACTAAAGCCCTCATGAATGAGTTTGTGTGCAAACACTGAATTAGGAGTCGGCATGGTAAAAATTTTAGAAACTGTGAAAACAGCACACAAAACATATCCCTAGAACAAATCCCATACTAGCAATGAAATGCACATCACATCCCGTTTGTAGTCCTCCTGTGTATAGTTTTCCACATTACTGCGGTGATAATGATCTTCATACATACCCTGGTGCTAATCCAGATGTTCCAGGTAGGCGGTTGTTCAGGTAGAAAACAAACGTGTGCAGCGCATGGTTTTGTGCAGCATCGGCTGTTTTGTGCCCTAGTCTGGAAGGCTTTGTGTGAGAGTCGCTCCATGTGGAAGCGATGGACTGTATGTAATTGCTGGGGCCGCTTCATTAAATATAGTATTTTAAGGTCCCCACAGTTCTGCTTGGCATTTCCCGTGGCTGTTTCAGGCTACGCTTGCAGCTCATGTGCAAAACTGCCACTGTAAATCTCAGCCAGTCCCTTTGGAGTTCTAAAGCCAAACACAGGAGGAAGCACTTTTCAAATCTTTGCTTTTACTGGAGTTCAACTCTGCGTGGTCCTGGTCAAGAACCTGCTTGAGAGTTACTTTAGAAATATATGTTTTTAAAATAAACAAGCATGTTTTTTTTCTTGTCACTTGGCACTTAAAGGAAAAGTTAAGCAAAAGAAATCAAATTTACACAAAAATCAGCTGGATTTTAGATTTGGATCTACAAGGCTAATATCGCTAAGACTAGAAGTCAATAGTCACCCATATCTTTTACCATAAACATGTCCAAAAACTTCTCTGGACCCACTCAGACTGCATCGAGCTCTTCATTAAGGTAGAGCAGAAAGCAGGACTGAGCTTAATTCAAATTCCTGGAACAGGCTCTGCTCTTGCTGTAGTTTGTGAAAACAGACCCTGTTGTGTAAAATGTAGCTTTCTGCAACATGATGAAATTTAGTTCATTTTTACCACTTACAGTTGGTCATCCTGTGTCCTTAACTATATCCACAACTCTTTTCCATGCAGTGAGGTTTTGGGTGTGTGTTCATTGTAAAAGAATGACCCTGTGAGTTCCAAATATGCCAACGATGTGAACTTTGAATTTCTCCACACAAACTTTTTTTGAGCTTCCTCACACTGAACCAGTTCTACCATCTTAAACACTTAATAACGTGGATTTTTGAAACCTTGGCAGATTGTCCTTTGAGTCCCATTGTTTAGTCTTAAGCCTTAATGACCTGTCCATCTCTGGGCTTTTTGGTCTTTGACAGATGTTTTCCCTCAGTAAGTCAAGGTGCAGCAAAATGAGATATAAGTCAGGTTATCATGCTAAAGTATGCATCGGCATGTAAAGCCGGAATACAAGATAGAAGTGAAAGGATGTAGATCACGTTCCCTTCTCGGGACAGCAGGTTCTGATTATTCTGGCAGAACAAGAGTGTGTGTTTTGCTCTAAGCTGTTTTCTTTTTCACTCATTCGGTCCTGAATTGGTAACTGTCAGAAGACCACACTCTCACAACTCTGACCACTGTACTGTGCAGAATTATGGTGTGTCGTTCAGAGTGAAATGGCCTGTCATAGAGACTTGGGCAGGGGCGTATCAAGCTTTCCAGAAGAGGGGGGATTCTGAGATAGGGATGCCAAGTTATAAATACAATTTAATCAATTTAATACAATATAATCTGACAAAAGTGGGGGGCATGGAATCACATTTTAGGAAAAGTGGGGGTGTTGAATTCAATAAACTTTTATTTACTTCAACCCTATCTCATAATTTTTCATGCCGCCATCGTGACATAAAATCAAAAAAGTGCTGCAATAACGCTTTAGCCTTTTTTCAGTGCTAGGACAATGTTTCACTACCCTATATATTTGAATGCACAATGTGTAACACCACTAGTATCGGCGTGACTGTTATGTTTAGGGTTATGTTTAGAAGTTTTCCCCGTTTCTCTTCATTTTACCCTGTTTCAACTGCTTTGCAAGCAAAAAGTAAATGGAATCAACAAATTATTTCTTTCCTAGTGTCCCTCTGTCACGAGTTAGCGTTGATAATGGCAGTGTTATGCAGTGCACAATTAAAATACGTAGGGTAGTAAAGCACTGTCCTATCACAATAAAGCCCTAAAGTGTGACTGCAGCATGTTTTTGAATAGATTGTATATCGTGATGACTGCGAGAAAACCTGTGAGAGTGGGCTCTTATTTACTCTTTGTCCCTCAGGGAAGCTACATGTGCCTTTATATGGAATGCTTATATATGTTTTATATGGTATGTTGATTTTGATGAAATGCTAAATCTGAACTAAATCACTTTTCTTTGGGGGATATTTTGCCTCAAAACCTTAATGTATCCCCATCACGAATGGGTTTAGTTTTAATCCAAAAGCTTCTCAAACCTCTGGCAAACTAATGTCTCAAGGATCAGGCAGCGCATTCATAACCATTTTAGGAATAACATTCTGTTTCTATTAGGGGCAGATGTCTGGTTCCATTCACCACCACTGGTAACACTTCAGACTTGGGGAGATTCTCTAGAACAGACTATTTCACACCAAACCCATTCTGAAATACTCCCTTGTACCTGAACTATAAGAGGGGTGGATTTTGAAAGGAATTCCCATTTTGATTGATTTCTAAAATAAGAAAAGAATAGCAGAAGTGTGGTCAAAAGCTGTGTTCCTTCAACAAGGATTATAACCATGAAAGATGTTTTAATACAGATTTTAACCTTACAAATGTTTAATTATCACTATAATGAATACAATAATTATCTTTATTTTTATTTATCCCCAGTGTCTAGATCCTTCTTTCTACATTTAATCTCAATCACATTAATTTTGATGGAATCTTGGATTTATTTGCTTAATAATATTCCAAACTATAAGTAAAATAAATGTTCCTTCTATTCTGTTTTTAATGTCATTTTATTTTTTGGGTAAATATTTACATGAGGCTCAAGTCAGCCCAGAGCTTAGTTAAGCTGCAGAAAGACAAACTTTTTTTCTTTTTAGGTTTAGGGGTAAGGGGTCACTCATGACCTGAAACAGTCACATGACCCTCCCCCCAGTTTCTAGAAGTGTGGCTGCAGATCCGCAGTGTTTAATGGAGGTACAGGCAGAGCGGAGCGTGCCACTATTGGTCTCGCTTAACTAGAACCATTTGGGATCATTTACATCATTTACGAGGCAACGTGCTCACAAATGGGCTCCAGATGCTCTGTCCAGCTTTCAGCAGCGTATGAGCACCTTTATTTATGAGCGGAGGTGAGGGGCTCCTCTCCCAGCAACGAGGAGGTCGTCTCCACTCGGAAACCCCAGAAAGACAATGGTCCCACAATACACCCATGGGGCACACCATGCCGGTTTACAGGGTCAGGTCCTGCTCCAGGGCCCCCTGTCAGATCCAGTTTGTTTATAGAATGCTTGCACTTGGTTTTTATCATTTGTGGCTTAGTTTTGTTCGGACGTTCTTTCCTGGCACCCTGCCTCGATTTTGTTTGAATTCTGAATACAAATCTTGTCAAATCTCAATGAAAACAAACGGACCACACAAAATCCCCTGGAAGGTCATTTATTTCACATTTTTCTTTGGTTATTGAAAGGGTTTTTAGAGGGGTACCACAAAGGATGTAGTGTGAGACTTTCCTATTGACCCTTAGGAACCCTGAAAGTTCCAAAATCAAAGTCCAAGAGCAAAGGGCCCCCACCCGATTGGTGTGGGATATTTTGCTGATGTCTTTACAAATTACAGAATCTCTCTGAGCTTTAAGGCATATCACAGGTGACCACAGCACGAGACAGATAACACAGGACACTGTGGTTAAATCTAAGGCAGAGAGGTGTTTTGGCAGCCGTTTGGGTGATTGAATGCTCACTGCAGGAATCCGCATCATCACTGCAGGAGCAGACTCCCCTGCAAAGCAAACACAAAACAGATCAAACAGTTTTTGAGGCTCTTGCTCCACCTAGAGGTCAACTTTAGTTTTACTGCTAATTGTTCCAGAAGCTACAATGGTAATGATCAAAAAACACAGTTTGCCTGTGATCTGAAAAAAGATTTATGAGACAAGCTTAAAGCAAACTACAGATTCGACTGTTATCATGTGTATTTAAATATTGTATAAGAATAAAAAAATGCTGAAGACTTTAATAACAGACAGTTTTTTAAATACTGTTTTATACCAAAAATATTGCCCATTTTTACTAAGTAATAGTAAAAAGTAGGGCTGGGCGATTTGGCCTAAAATCTAAATCTCGATTAATTGAACATTTTAACTGGATTATGATTAATGAACGCTTAATTTAGTTATTTATATATATATTTTTGCCTTCATAGTTCCCTAACAAGTTTTGTACAGTAAATACTCTCACATTTTACAAGTGAGAGATTTTTTATGAATGAAGGGTGCATTACTTGATTTTAAAATAATTGAAGGAAACACACTATCTACTATCTCTGATTATTTGTTGAACATTAGTTTTGAACTGAAATTAAAGCACACAGTGCCTAAAGAGTCACTTTGTTCTAATTAAAAACAGTATAAAAAATAAATTACTTTTGGAAACAAAATAAATTATTTTCAATGCTTTTCTTATTAAAAAAAAATGACTCCACACGCAGTAGTGGTTTTTAAAGGGAAAATAATTGAAATAATCGAACTGGAAAATTTTGATCGATTATAGGTTCTGTATGTTGATTTCAATTACTTTTCGATTAATTGCCCAGCCCTAGTAAAAAGAATTGCATTACTATTAAGAGGGCCATTATCCTAAAATTACAAGAATGCATAGAAAAAACAGCACAAAACATAAAAGCACAGAAGACACTGAAGTGTTACACTTGCCTCACAATAGAAGTCCCTAATTGGGCGAGGTGATCATATAAGTGGTCGTCTTTCAGCGTGGCCTTCTGCAAAGATGCAACTTTTCTCAAGATTTCATGCTGCTCACAGCAAAATATCTAAAGACAATTAAAAGAATTTATTACTTTAATGTGCACAAGTATCTTGCATTTCATTTCCTTATGATTATGTACCAAAGAGGAATTAATCAATGATAGCTTATCCATTATTAATAAACAGGCTGTGTTTGGATCTGTGACTTTAAGCCTTATATAGGAAAATGAGCTCGGTTATGTTTGGCTGCCCTGTTTTGTATATCATTCTGGTCTAAAACATTCCCTTATAACCCAAGTGTGAATGGGTGGGGCTAAAATGCTGTAGGCTGGAATAGCAGACATGTAAATGTGACAGCACAAAATGAAAATATATTCAAAACCAAAAAATACCCAGATTGTGAAGGCAGTCTCATGAAAAGCACCTCTACTGCCTCACACTAAAATCCAGCCCGGCTCTTTGGAGTGTCCACTGTTTCGTCCAGAGGACCCACTCCGTGCCACCATGCTCTGGAGTTCCATAAGGTCCATCACTCCCACTGGTGATTATCTCCAGAACCCCCGTTTGATCGCCAGGATGACGAAATCCTTCCTTTCTCAGCTGCAGGTCAGTTGGCCTATTTTCTCTGATATGGGGGGCAGTGTTCCTGGGGATGGGGGAAAACAGTCAAATACTGATCTCCAGAAGATCAGCAGAAACATACAAACTCATCACAAAGAGGTTCATTCCTTTCTCTCTCTCTCTCTCTTTCTCTCTCTCTCTCTTTCTCTCTCTGTCCCTCTCTCCTTTTCCTGCCCTAAGGAGGTACCTCCTATCAAACCATCCTTAGCCACCAGAGGGAGGCATAGAACAGTGTATTCCCCCGATGCTCCTAGGCTCTAAATCTCCCTCCATCTTATGTAGCTCTCGCCTCTGCATCTCTGTATGCTGACTTGTTGGAATCAGTGCTTTGACTGTGCTCCACATTTCTGTTTTACAAAAGCCTTTAGTTTTTCATTGAGCCAGCTGGTGTTGTGGTTAGGGAGTTGCCCCTGTAATCATCAGGTTATGGGACTGAATCCCAGGACTGCTAGTGGCACCACTGAGGAATACTTGAGCAAGGTACCATGTTCACACTGCACCCTGTTCACAGCCTCGCTCTGTGAATGGGTTAAATGTGAAGAAAGTATATCACCTTGTTTACACTGTCTGCTGTCCTGTGGTGTAACTACAAGCACCTCTTTATTTTATCTTATCTTAAGAGGCAGCTCTGAAAAAACACGATTTTTCATTTCAACAATAGAACTGGAGAGGTTTTGCATGATCACAGATAACATCCCAGCTGTGACTGGGTGAGCCTAGATCCTCCCAACCATCACGTTCTTTGTGAGAATGCACAATTTTCAATGTTCTCTTCAGTTCTACACATTAGAGGTCATAGGAAAGCAGAGAAGATGCCAGTTCTATACCAAAGGCATCCTGCTGGCGACTCCTTACATTGCTGATGTTCCAGATAAGAGAATAGATTAATGTAGATTTGTTCCGCCTCTCTATAAAGCATTTCACAGCACTTCAAAGGTCCTGCCTAATGTTTCTGAACATTAAATTCGTCATAAATGTCTACTGAGTGCCGCTGACAGGTTGGGGATGTGCTGTTACACTCTTCTTAAGAGACCAAATGAGCTGCCATGTGGGGCTTCTAGACGCTTTACTGTCTGTTCTGGATGCTAAAGTAGAAAATCAAAACCGTCAGCTGCAGCAGTGAGACAGCCGTTAGCAGCCTGTCCTCTGTGGAGTTTCCTCACAGATATATTAAATTTTATATATAATAATTCTCCACATCTTTAAACAGAACTAATTCTCTTCCCTGTATCTTTGTGTGAGGGAAACTGCTGCACACTTGTCCAGTCCGACTGATCAGCATGAGACCCCAGGTCACCATCCTCCCAGGCCCGCAATCACTGGGGCCCTGTGCCAAAATGCCCGCTCACAGCTCACAACTCCACACGTGCTCCACCCCAATCAGGGGCAACTGCTGCTTAAAGCTCCAGAGGAGATTGTTGTTCCTGTTCCTGTTGTTTTATGGACAACCTAAAACAGACTACAGACTCTGTTTCTCTTTCAACAAACTCTGTTAGCCATAGATGACTTATCTGTCAATAATCTTGTTCATGAAGGCCTTCCCTTGTTATTTATCCACATAAGGACTCTCTTTTTTGAAGAGGTTGAGTCTTGGTTCCTTCAGGGGTTTCTTCCTCCAGCTGAGGGAGTTTTTCCTCGACTCTGTCCCCTCTGGCTCACTCCCTAGGGGCTTGGACTCTGTGAAGCTGCTTTGTGACAACTTGTTTGTAAAAAGCGCAGTATAAATAAAATGGAATTGAATTAATGGGAAAAAAGCCCATTATAAATATCAACATGGGGAGAACTCAAACTACTCTGAACTAACTTCTTCTTTTCAAGGTTCACTGAGCTTAAGTCAGGTCTGGCCCCTACTATTCAGAGGCCTGGGGCTGACTCCTGCACAGACCAGTCAGGGTTCTAATAATGGGAGAGACCATTGTGAGATTATTGGGAAAAGTTTAGATTCAGGGTGGAGCTCAGGCTTACCTTCAGCGGGGCGGCAGATCACCAGCTTGACCTCTGGGTGGGAGCTTTTCAGCAGCTGCAGCACACGCTTTAAGGTCATTCAAAAAGTCAAATATCAGCAAGTAGTTGGGATACATTAGAAGTCATGGCTGAAGCTGAATGCTAATTTGTATTTAACATTTTACAAAACTTTTTACTGATATTATACTGTATATTATCTACTGCATGGACAAAAGTATTAGGACACACCTGTTTTTTAGGGTTTGGCCCTTACTTCCAGTGAAAGCTAATCTTAATACTTTAGCAGACCAAGACATTTTGGACAGAGAGCTTGGGAAATAACCGTTTCTATTTCCGCATGACCGTGTCCCTGTGCACAAAGCAATGTCCATAAAGATATGGTTGGATGAGTTTGGTGCGGAAGAACTTGACTGGTCTGCACAACCCCATCCTGCACCTTTGAGATGGGCATAAATTCCCACAGAAACACTCCAAAATCCTGTGGAAAATGTTCCAAGAACAATGAAAGCTGTTAATGCATCTAAGGGGGGCCAACCTCATGGTAAAGTCTAGATTTGAGTACAATGTCATTAAATGTCCCAATACTTTGGTTCACATTATAAATCTGCAAATCAAATATGTACAAAAATGTTGGAGGTGCTTCCTAAAGTTCTTAGAGATGACATTATTAAACACCACTGTCATGGATAAAGCTGCAGGGCCTTAGCAAACACCCAAAACACCCCTGTCAGAGCAACTGGTTCCATAACTTGAAAGGTGAACTACAAAAATGACAGGAGCTTCAAGAAGGTTTTTTTACAGACTGACAATAAGGAAGGAATGAGAGAAACCATCAGTCACTGGAGAAGATCTATAGGACAACCTGAGCGGAGCAGAAACAACATGGAGACTAACCAAACTGTACTGCCATCATCTCCCGCACCGCACGCAACTCCTCTGCTTAAGAAGTTCAGAGATAAGTTTAAAAACTGCACATAAGCTTTTAGACCAATCAGAACCCAGACTGAACAGGGTGGCTCCGCTTAAGTTACCCACCCTGTGCTGATTTAAAGGATTAAGTGTTGGCAGATTTTTCTCTCTTCTATTTGTAATGTGCTCTTTGTCTTTTTTATGGAATCTGTTGCTTCTTCCAGCATTTTGCTTGACATAACATTTGCTAGAACACCGTGTCAATGCCCGTGGGAACGTCTGTCAAAAACCTGGAGATCTACCCCACTGCAGAGTTTAGCCCCATCCTTTCAGGTGGCACGTGTGCATTGGAGTGAAGCCTGTTGCATTTAAGCTCTCCAGGAATTGGTGGATCTCCAGGACCGTGACTGAGCTCGCCTGAAATACCAGGTGAAGTTACCTGATATGACATCCCCTTTAGGGATTCTCCATTGACAGCCAGGATTACATCTCCCTCCTGGATCAGGCCGCTCTCTTCAGCTGCCTGGCCTGGAAACAGTGTCTTCACCCGAACCACAGTGCCGCGGTCATTGGAAGTTTCCAGTTCAGCCATCAGGAAACTGAAGCCAAGGCCGTTCAGTCTCTTCCGCAGGGTCACTTCCGTGGTGTTATCTAGCAGTGGGGTTAGCGCCAAAGACCATCAAGTGAAGCAAATATAAGCTCAATATAAGTCATTATAAGATCAAAGCCAACTTTTACTAAAGCTAATTTTTTGTAATGCTTATTTATGTTTTTTATATCTTTTAGGCTTATTGATTAATGCTTTATGTATGAATCTTGTAGAACTTTCCATGCTTACTTCATGCAGACTTAACTACATGTTAACTAATTAACTAATTAGCTAACATATCAACTACATTAAAGCTAACTTATTGACTACATAAATGCTAACCTATTAAGTATTGATTTCATTAATGCTAACTTAATCATTTAATTCACCATCAGACACAAAGCTGTAATCTTTGGACCGGACAGCAAAAGGTCTGGTCATGGTGATGGCAGGGCAGCTGTTGTTCCTGAACTGTGTTGCCAGGGCGGCCGCTGTCTGGACAGTCAGTGTATCTCGGGGTTCTGGGCTGGGAGAGAATCGGGGCGTCCCAGAACTGCGATCCCTCTCCAGGACTAACGTCACCACCTGAAACAACACGGCAAATAAAAACAAGCAGTGATTGAAAGATCACCCCAGCACTTTTGGAAGCCCAAACACAAACAATTCGACATTAACCTTTCAGTTACAGTGCTACTGGAGTGCACTTGACATTTTTCAGTCCACCTCAGTAAAACGAAATGTGGACCACATGACCTAAATGGTCTTATCAATAATTAATTTTAATGTCTGTTCAGCAGTTTTATAACATCCTATAATTTGTAGCAGGCTGAGGGAACATATTTTTATATTATTTCACAAATTGTTCTGACTGAAACAGAAAGAGCTGCAGTAAAAGAACTGTTGGTATAATGTGGTTATTTGTTGGTGGCTGATCTGTGTTTGAGGAGCATAGAGGAACGTGTGGTTGTTTGTGGTAGGGATGGGTGTAATGACTGTTGCTCACCTCCCCGGTCTTGGAGAGGCACTCAGCAGCCAGCTGATTAGTGTAGCCCTGCAGTCTGGTGCCATTCACTTCCAGTAGCTTGTCTCCTGTGAAACACACACGCACACACACACGCACACACACACACACACACACTATACATTTAAAATATGCGATAACGCTTACCCTGCAACACTGATATAGCCATGGCATAAACATGGATAATGTCATATGCATTTATGACAAATTTTGTACATTTAAAAAATCAGGGTCAACCATGTCATGAAAAGTACAACAGTGTTTTATGTTATGATTTTCTGTAACATGTCACATTTAAGGCTATGACAACAAATGTGATCGTACCTGTCTTGACATATCTGATATTGGCCTCAAATATCATCCCTTACTTTTTAATTGCATTTGTGTGGCCTATAGCACAAATTGTAGGGTGAAAGAGGGGCAGCAGTACAGATGATCACACTTTCTCAGGGCCTACCTGACTGCACATGGCCGTCCTGGTCCGCTGCTCCTCCAGGAACCAGGCTCTTCACGTAAATTCCTCCAGATCGCAGATCTGCATTCAGCCCTCCCTGCAACACACACATTCAAACATCGGCAACGTATCAGTATTTGTACTCTTATTCTAAATGAGCCACAGTTATGAACACTAATACTACTAATACTATAATACTAATAATTATACTACCATCAAAAAAATACTAATTTTCTACTTAGTATAATCCTTTAAGCTAATATTATTATAATACTACATACTGATATCAGTACTGTAATACTTGTATGTAGTACTTTTTGAGTGACTCCTTCAGTAAAGAGTCCTGCTGGTCACAATCTGACACACACTCACAGGTTAGACTCTCATTTTGAGCCAGTGAATAAATGACATTTAAATGATTTGATTTGTTATCTCTCATTTTTACTACTATGCTATGGGCCCTTTAATTGGTGTGCCCTTGACTGAAGAATGCTGCATGGTAACTTTAGCATACTTTTGGAGAGGTCATGCCAGTGGGTTCAAACAGTGTTCACAGACCTTTAAAGCCGATTAACCTCAGGTCAGAGAGATTACACCGACCTGTCGTCTCTGTGGGCTTCCCCCAACAGTGCCAATGTGGGAAGCTTCCAATTTACAAGGCAACTTGGGAAGCACATCAAAATTACTGGCCATTGTAAATGACTGAATGCAGCAAATAAATGTGGTTGAATATTTGCAACAAACTCAAATTTTATTATCAGAAATGTGCATCATATAAAAATAAAATGACTTTCCTCTCTGGAAACCAGCCATAGGTTAATCGTAGGTTAATCTGATTGTTACTACAATGCCAAGGGTGGACAGGGAGATGGCAGCCTGGCATTTTCCATGTTGAAAGCCAGAATTTCTTGTTCCTCTGCTTTCTCTGGCACAGTTGATTGGCTCACTTTTGCTCCATTCATCATTGGTCAGTCTCTGACTAGAGGGCTGCTTCATGAGAGAAAACATTACTCCAGTCTTTCTGGAGGTTGCTAGATCTGTCACTGACAGTGATTGGGAGCATGGATTTTGCCAGTGTGCATGTGTCAGATATATGCCAGGACTCTATACTAAAAGAGAAATCCAAGAAATGCTGCAAACACTATATGGACAAATGTTTTCCAGATTTTGGGCTAGGCCACTTACTTTAAGTGAAGGGCAATCTTAATGTTTCAGCATTCCAAGACATTTTGGACAATGCCATGTTTCTAAATTTGTGGACACAGTTTGGGGAAGAACCTTTTCTATTCCTGCTTGACTGTGCCCCAAGTGTTATAAAGATAAGGTTGAAGTTCTGTGGAGAAGAACTTGACTGGCCCACGCAGAGCCCTGACCTCAACCCCATCCAACACCTCTTGGATGAACTAGAACAGAGATTACAAGCCAGGCCTTCTCATCCAGTATTAGTGCCGGAACTCATAAATGCTCTACAGAATGTATGGGCACAAATTCCTCACAGAAACTGCAAAATCTTGTGGAAAGTCTTCCAAGAAGAGTGGAAGTTCCTCCAGCTGTAAAGGGGGACCAAATCCACAAAAAGTCTATGTATTTAAATGCAAGTCATTGGTGTAATGGCTGGGTGTCCCAATACTTTTGTCCATATAATGTATACATTAATATGTTACACAGCATGGAAACTCTTTTAAACACTTCAAATGTCTGTATTAAATCTGGAACTAACAACTTATTCATGTCCATGTTTGTTAGCAAAGGGCTAACACACTACTAGAATACTATAGGGGAGCTAACTGAAATGAGCATCAATGCGCGTTTGATATATTGTTGCCCCTGTTTGAAGGCCAAGATCTAATCTTATCTGTTCACCACTACTCTAAAGTGAAAGCCAAGGGGCAGCAGCTTTTTCTGTACATTTGTCAACAAGTTAATTGCAGATTTTCCTGAAGAGAAATGAATTGAAATTCAGGAGCAATAATGTAATTTGATGCAGAAAAATGGTGAGGTATTTATTCCTTTAATGTGTTGATGGGTTCAAAAAGAGAAGCACTTACAGCAATGCTGATGCCCAGACTGCCGGAGACCTTTTTCAGCTGCACAGTGAACTCCTCCGGTCTCAAACTGCTCATTGATGCTGACCTGGAGCAGTCATCCTAACACAACAAATGGAAATAGCTGATTAGTTTCACATAGCGTATCTAAGGTTTATATTGGTGGTGCATGGAACCAGACCTCTGCCTCTTACAGCTCCTTCACAGAAAGCTATTACATTAAATGGTTATTAATGCACTGTATAATGCCAAATACATAAACCTGGAGAGGAGCATCGCGCAGACAAAATAGTCCCCAAAGAAAAACGATTTAATATATTACCATCACCAATAGTTCTACACTCCTAGAAGCACACATAAGATACATGTACTGTTAGCTTGGTCAGTGGTAAGCAAAACTGCTGTGTTGGAGATGTCTGGTTCCATGAACCACCAATGTAAAAAAATCTGAGCCGCTAACATGTTCTGTTTCACACAAAACCCACTCCGAATTAGTTTACAAACACTGAATTTTCGGGGAGCTCTCTTTTTACTGTAAGATATGTTACAGACGATAGAGAGACCCTGATGAAAAGACAGCAAGTAGAGCTGGAGGAAAATGTTAAGATTTGCACTGGGAGTGATTTAGGATAGATCAGGAATTAGTTTATTAGAGGGACAGCTCAAGATGGACCTTTTTGGAGGAAAAGTCAGAGAGGTGATATGTGTTGGTTTGGACATGTGCTGAGGAGAGTTTGAAATGTGCTGAATGTGTTGGGAGGAGGATGCTGAGGAGAGACGGAGTGTGTTGGGAGGAGGATGCTGAGGAGAGAACGAGTGTGTTGGGAGGAGGATGA
>JBBMFX010495705.1:530-16871 GCA_037832545.1 Rhabdalestes septentrionalis
TGCACAGAATTACCATGATCATGTAGCTCAGCTTCTCAAACTCTTCTGACTGGCACCTCCTTGTGGTAGGGAGATGAAATCCACAGTAGAAACCACAGACCTAGGGAATGTTGTTCAGAAATGTTTACAATGAGTGTAGATTTTCTAAAAGCCCATAGTCTGCTGACATTTTCTAAAAGAAAAAAACAGCTGGTAATGCAAAACTTGATCCAGTGAAAAAACAGGATCCAATTCAAGACCACTGGCCACGGGTCCGGGCATGGCATGTGCGTCTATATATACACACACAGTTCATTCAGGACGTTGTGGGAATGCTATCGTAGTTGCCTGGTTAAAAACATACACAAGCCAGGCTCAAAATTAGAAACAGCCACGCCCTTGGAGAATGCACAAATGTCTCTTTGAAAGAGGGGGTATTCTGGAGTATCTGCATCTGTCTTAAAAAACAGCACGTACTTCTACACTACCAGTCAAAAGTTAGGACACACCTTCTCAGTCAACGATTGAATGCTCTGATGAGAGCTTTGTACACTCTTGGCATTTTTTAAATCGATTCATGAGGAATCGACCTGGAATGGTTTTTAATTAGCAGATGTTCTTTGTTAAGAGTTCATTAGTGGAATTTCTTGAATTCTTGTGTTTGGGTACACTTGTTGGTACACAGGTAGTGATCCGGTTCCACTACGGTTCTACTCCACATTATGGCAAGAACCACTTAATTAAGCAAAAAGAAACAACAGTCCATTATTACCGTATTATAAAAAATATTCTGGTTTGTTTAACTTTTTTGTTTACTGCATAATTCCATGTGTTCCTTCATCATTTTGTTTGTTTTCAATATTAATCAACAATTTGGAAAATAATAAAAACACAGGAAAAACACTGAATGAGAAGGTATGTCCAAATTTTTGACTAGTAGTTTTATGTAGATATAAATATGCACACACTGGTATATTCCACACTTCAAAAGCACAGATTATCAACTATGTTATAATGATACTTGTTTTTGAACTTTTGGACTATAAATGTCAAGACCAAGTTCATCATATCATGACAATCAATTAAAAGACAAAATGTATGTTTCCCTCTAATCTGTAAAGAAGTCTGCTGCCTAGAATTTTTTTTTTAATATTGATAATGTCATCCAAAGGCAGCAGGCAGGGCATTGTGTTTCCCTTTCCAAAAATCTTCTGTTTTTCCTTTCCGATACTGTGTTCCAATACCAATACTACATTTTGGTAAAACCATCATTTTGTGTCCCAAATATTCTGAATGTATTACTGGGTGGATAATTTTCCATGTGAATGGTTAGGGGTGGAGATAGCTCACTGGACACTTGCCTCTGGGCCATGAGGTCCTGGGTTCAAATCCTACCTCCAGCACCACCACTGGGTCCCTGAGCAAGACCCTTAACCCCAAGTGGCTCCAGGGAGACTGTCCCCTGTAGTTAGGAATGGGAGTTGCTTTGGATAAAGGCGTCTGCTAAATGTAAATGTAGACATTTTCATGATAATCTCTAAAAAGTTTAATCAAAAACAAATTTTTTGCCTCAAATTACAGTTGGTACAGATTGAGAATTTTATTATGTCAGCCACATCATGATTTCCCACATATTTGTAACATTATTTTGGATGGTGGAAGTCCTGGAAGGACACCAGCCACGTCCTCCTTTCACAGGTCCTACATTATTCTTAGTTCTATTAAGTTCTGCCCCTTTCACAATATTAGAATGACCTTTCATATCTCATTTCTCTACAAAGTTGTCTATTCATGCTTTCATGCTAGTGAAGAATGTTCTTCCCTGTCAGATCAGCTAACAGACTAGCATCATGCTGAGTGATGGTGAGAGCAAGGACAATTACATTCGTTTGGATTCCCAGCAACTGATGGCTATTTCATCACTGGGGATCCCAACAGTACAGCCAAAACTTTTTTTGGATGAACAAATTGTTACTGTTTTTTCAATACAGACTAACATTAAAACAAAATATTTTTTGTGAACTATTTAACTATTTAGCAATTTTCACATGAGTTTAGCAGAAAAATGTGATAAGTAAAAAAAAAGTATACCACATTATCAGGTTGTTTATGAGATTGTAGACAGTTTATAAATAATTAATAAATAGTTATAAAAAGATATAACAGTTGTCAGGCTCACTATGGCAAGATCTGTGGTTTTAATGGTTGTCACATGTTAACAAAGACCTGATGAAACCGACAATTTTGATATTCTGCCTGAAAAAGGGACAAGATAAGATCTGAGATCTTACCAAAAAGCGAGATTGCATCAGTGTAAGACTTGTTTATATCTGCGTATTAATTACTTGTATACAGTCTACAAACTGAACAACTGCTTGATTATAAGTCATTTATAACGCCTTTGTAAGGCTGGTCATATTGTAAAGTGGTACAAATATAGGTTTAATTCTAAGGGTTTGGAAAACTGTCATGTAAGTTCCTTCATTTTGGCTCAAAGTTAAAAAAAATTAAGTAACAAAAAGTGTTGAAAAAAGCCCTCTTGAACTCTCAGAGCCTGTTTTGGTTTGGAACTTTGTCCCATTTCTAAGGTCTCAACTTTCAAACAGACTAAAAGACTGAACACCACGTCTTTAATTTCTTTATTCAGATTGAAAAACAACACGTGAGGAGAAGCAACTCCATTTAATATGTTAACTCGAATGGCATCAACATATGAAATGTAGTTATGGATAGTAGCTTACTGCTAACATTTTATTTACAGCACTGGAAAAAAAAAGATCCTCACTCCAGCTCCCCTTACATTCAAAGGCTGGACACTGCAAAGATTTTTTGTGTTTAGGCTAGTAACATTACACTGGTTTTAGTAAAGCCGAACAGATCCAGCAGTTTAAACCCTCTAGCTTTTCCCATGACTAATGGGAATATAAGGGCCCCTGAGGTATGTACTGTATTTGTAAGGGTGCGCATAAGGAATACTGTACTCACCAGCGTGCTCTTTTGCAAATCCCTCGGCCAAACTAGGCATTCTATCTGGAGCTTTTTTTTAATCAGTGCACAACTTCTTAGCAAATCTCAGCATTTTTTTTACATAGTATAGGTTTACTGGGTGAACTGCAGTGCAGGTGTGAAATCCTCCTCAAAGGGACAAGTACAGGAAAACAACAAACATACATCTCTCAAAACAAGGTTGCACCACCAGATCAGTTAATTTAAGCTTAACTGGTAAATACACATTTGCTAGACTAAGAAAGATCCTTTCATTGACAGCACAGTACTGTTTACGGCTTAAACAGCAAGGCACGAATGGCAAATTTAGCTTGTTTTGTTGCCTAATGCCATGGGAACTGCAAAATAACTTCGGTACAAACACAAAAATATGTAAAAAAAAGACCTGGTGAATCTCAATTCTAAATGTAAGACAACTAATTATAGTAGACAAAAACTGTATTATTTTGCATGTAATTGTATTTAATTAAGCATGTACCATGATCTGATAACTGTACCAACTTGTACCAACCTCGCCACTAGGCTGTAAATTAGTATTGCTTGTAGACTGTTGATCTGAATACATAAAACAGTGTTAATGGAGAACACCCAAGACTAAGTACCAATCGGACAGGACTGGTTTTGCATGGGAAGGTGGGGTAATGTCATTTATACCAGTGTTTCGTGCCAACTCAATCCACCATATCAGTCACTTTTATGCATTATCAGATTCCACCTTACAAAAGGGTCTAGCACCCTTCATCTACTACACAATGAATCAGAAATAACCAAGGCTATATTATTTGCCATGTTGGTATGGGGCAAAGGAGTTTTCTTTAGCATGGAAGCACTAGAAGTGTTTACTCATCCTCTGTGACTGAGATCATGCCGATAAGCATTATTTTACCTCTGTCATTTGACTCTGAACATTTAAAGGTTAAAACATCAAGTATGCAGCTGGGAAGGGTAAACCAAATAAGGTAAAATCAAACTATTTAAGCAATTTCGGAGTAAGTGGTGTACATAATTAAGAGGATCCACTCCCATCTTATGGACTGTGTTATTATCCCATGCTGTCATAAACATTAAACACCTCCTCTAGGGAAATTACATCGCCCCCAAATTACAAGAGATTAATCTGTGACTGGAAACCCAGTCCATGTCTTCATACATATACTAGAACCAGAAGGTGCCAGATTCACTATTAGGTAACTGAGGATTTTAATGCAACTACAGAGTCATCTGTTCCACACCTGCAGAAGATGAGAGATGGGGAGAAAAAAAGAAATGTAAAAAAATGTAACTGTCCAAAAAAACCAACCCAAAAACCCATTAAAATAAAATACTGCCAAGAACTCGTTGTGCTCCTGTCCAGTGGCTGGATTCGATCCACTGGGCAAAGTCTATCCATCATTTCCTGGTCCTCCGGAAAAACAGTCCATTTTCAGCCCCAGAGCTTTGGTGAACTTATGCAGGAAGCTGAGCAGAACAGGGTTTAACTGCCACCACTCAGGGAATGTAGACCGAATGAAAAAGAATGTAACAATAAAGGTGGAGCATGAGCACGCTGACGGGCCGGAACAAGGTAAGGGAACGTGGCACTGTGAGGGGAGCCATCCTCGTTAGTCTCTAGTTGGCTTTAGGAATCTGCCTGACAGTTTGCTCCCAGATTTCAGGCTAGGAGGTCCTAAAGAAACACAAAATACAGTCACTCAGGACATGTTCAGAATAAACACTGGAAAAGTCATCACTTCTGTGCTTTTATTCAAACTAATACATTTCAAACCGCAACTCAAACAGAAAAAAACATGAACGCATCAACTCTAACCCTAGTTTGCGTTCAAGCTCTTGATACCTCATCTGAGTCGTCATTGTAATGCGTCTTCCCGACCTCTGTGATGTCCAGGTCGTCCACTCCCTCAATACCATTAGCCTCAGCATGCCTCTGCATCTCTGAGTACCGGTGAACCAGAAATCTGACAGGGTGACATAAGCCTCTTAATCAGAGATGCTAAGGTTAAACTATATATTTAGTAAGTGAACTTAATTGTCATCTCAGCTATATACATGTCAACAGTGAGACCATGTGGCTCCAAATTTTACAAAAGACACATACAATACACATATATACATAAACTTCAACTATAAACTCCTCACTAGAAGTAAAACATGTACAATTTGGTCAATTCTAAACAAAGATCTATACTACTAGAACATGATTATGTCCTATACCACATTCCAATGTTTTAATCCCCCCTCATTTCTTTATATTTCACTTTGATTGACCTTAGTAATGCAAAAAGAATATTTTTGCCGGTCATATCTTTGGCATATTGAGTAGACTACACGAAAAGAAATTGGAACAAAGTATTCAGCACCACCAGTATACTGATCACCGTCTGACCATCTGGAATCATCTGGAATGCACCTGTTTATTCACTGGTTCAGGACTTAAGTTAGATGGTCAATGTTCTGCTAGAAAGATCCATACATAGGTCACTAGTGTCTGAAACTGGTGGATGGAAGTGAAAATTAGAGTCTGGAGAACTGTTCCTCAAGATTACATTTTAAAATACAAAATAATCAGGATCTTTGAAACAAAATATAAAGAAATGAGGGATAGCCTGAGACTTTTTTATTGAGGGAATATATCATAAGTGCAAAGTATGATTTTATAACCAACTATAAATTATTCAGTATTTATTTAAACAAATATGGAAACTAATATGTCAATTAATTATGAAAGTGAAGCACAGTTTCCTAGGTATTAAAAGGATAAAGGATAACATTAATATTCACCAATAATTAAAATCATTTATTTGCAGTAAAACAGTTAATGAAAGAAATTACAGAACTACTGGAACTGGTGAAAAGTACATTAAGGATTTTAGAGAAACAGCTTTGACCGGCTAAACAACAGAAGAAATAAGTATAAAAGTTGCACATCAATTAACCAATAGAGGCATGAACTGACCTTCCTCCACACACATACTTCTTAACAAGCAGAACCCCAGCCACTGCACTGATCAGCAGGACAGTGATGACTACAGCTATTATGGGACCAGAGCTGCTGGAGGGAGAGTCCGACTGAGAAGGGGAGGAACAGAAAGAGTAGAACAGATGTAAGAAAAAACACATGGTAGAAAAACAGTGAGGGAAAATGAGGAAAAACGTAACAGGATATCATAAGGCACAGAGATTAAGCTCACCAAGAAAAAGTGGCTTGTGTCAAAAACCACTCGAATTTCTACACCGCAAGGTGATAAAGCTCTAATGTCAGACAGGAAAGGTTCCTCACCAGTAGCTCTGGTCTCAGCAGGTTACTGACGCACTTCTTGCTCAGGTCGATCACCTGCCTCTCGGGCAGGGTGCCCCCCTCACACCGGTCCCCTGGAATCTTCCTGTAACTGTAGCAACACAAAAGACACATTAGAGCATAATTGATTATAACGGACAATACTGAAAGTCAGTATTGATAAAGGCTTTTCTTCCGGGATACACCCCTAATATTCTGTAAGGTTTGCAGTACCCGCTGGTCTGTAACTGTTCTTTACGGCCGTGTAGACAGAATTCAAGCGTGTGGCCTTTCAGATCTGGCTGTTCCACACATTCCGAGCTGTTCTCTGCACGGTAATACCCAAAGTCACTGCAGGACAGAAAAAGAAACAGAGTGTATTTGTCAAACCACAGCCAACATTGAGACATCCCTTTTTAGAACTGAACTGAGCTTTAAAGTCTGGAAGTCTGTTTATGAGTCTGCTGTGTGTTTAGTGCAGCAAGACTGATTTGTTGCTCTGTATGTTGTTGCTTTCCAGCTGCCATAGCAGTGTAAGGCTCTCCCTCCGATTTAAGGTGACTCACACCTCCTCTCTCTCTCCCCATACATTGTGAAGGTTAATCAACCAGCAAAAAACTAATTTACTTTAAATGATCAGTGATCAACCAAGCACTACACTGGATATTAACGGATGTTTTGGACATGGAACAATGCCAATATTTTAAAAACTGTAGAGGGAGAAGCAGCGCCAAATTCCAGCTATACGAATAATACTCATATTAATAATAGTAATTAAATTAAACTTCAGAGGAACAAAAGTGTGATTGCTTTTGCAAATAAACTAATAAACAACTGTTTAATTACGTGAACCACAAATATAGTAATGGTGTTCTCACCACTGGAAGTCGTCCAGTGTGCAGGGGCACGGTGTGGGCTGCTTGGTGATGACATAATCTCTACCATTCCAGCACACAGAGTCTTTCCGTAACCGCAGGAACCTCTCTTTGTATCCCAGCAAGCAGCCATCATGTGGATCGCCGTTGTCATCAGAGTGGGCAAGCCACTGCACGTAATCCTGCTCTTCACCTGCAGGGGGAGATGGGGTAACCTGGCTCAGGACAAATCTGCATTTTTGCTTCCCAGATATCCGAGTGAGGAATTTTAAGCATCCAGAAACAATATAAACACAGACATATTGCACTGATAAGCAAAGCCTTTGCTGCAATAAGCTCTAAATAGTTTTAGACAACAAGAGGGCCAGCAATGAAGGCCAAATATAAACAATGCACAGGCGAATTCACTTGCATAAACACACACAAACACACACATATACACACACAACTACACACACATACACACACATACACACACATACACACACTTACAGTCTCTGGAGAAAAGTTGTCTGAAGTCTATAGTTACAGACACCCAGTACTGACTCAGCATGGAGTCCCTATAACCCCATAGACTGAGGTTCATGGACCGAGCTCCAGGCTCCGAAGCCAATCCCGTGAAGTATATGGGTTCATCAGTGAAGTTATACACATGCCAACATTGGCCCTCATCTGTGGAGAACCTGTTAACAACATGATACACATGGTTCAAAGAAAAAACAAGATGCAGTATGATCAGATAGTTACTTTCATAAAACCAAGGAGAACATCAGGATTAGATGATCTCAATAGGGGGAAAAAACATAGGCATCAGATTAGAGGGATCTCAGATGCAAATACAAAACTACAAGAGCTACTTATAACACTAATAAATCCAGGTCATACTAGAACATTTAATCATGTAGAGCAGAAGTTTACATGAACAGGGAATTACTTATTTTTACAAAATTATGTAATTCTGGATTATTCTGGAAAATCAGGATTATTACTCAGCTTTAAAAGATACTACATTAAACGTCAGTGATTCATTTAAGTCAATGGATGCCTGACATGTGACCCACATGAATTGAAGTCACTGTAAACAGCAGTGCACACCGTGTAAAATGTGTCCTCTTCATTTAACTCCCTCACCTGAGTGAAGCAGTGGGCAGCTATGTATCACCTGGGGAGCAGTGTGTGGGGGAGCAGTATGTGTGGACAGTACCTTGCTCAAGGGTACCTCAAATGGTGCCACTGGTAGTCCTGGGATTTAAACCAATGCTGTTTTGGTCACTGGGGCAACTTAGTAAACACCAGGCCACCAGCTATCCCACATGTAACCTCATCTCTGAACAGACTCTGTCTGAAGGTGTGCAGGGAGACTCACTTGATCTGAGAGATGGGCTGGGTGGGATTGTGCTCCACAGCCACCAGCAGCCCCCCCGAGTCGAGGATTGCATAGTGGTGGGGACCTTTGAGTGCCAGCAACCACGTGTATCCTCCATCATCAGATACGAAGACATCAGGAGACAACACCGACACTGCGTCCCCTACACTGCCTGAAGAAGACAGAGGGGGTTAAAAGAAGGTGTTGAGACATGAACAAAAAAAACAGGAAAAAGTAGCCCCAGTGCCATTCATTTTTTTAAGTGGATGGACAAAAGTAGGACAATTACACCAACAAGGAATTTAATGACGCTGCATTAAGATAAATAGACTTTAATCTCGAGCAACTTGTTTTTCAGTAACAAACTTGATAAAATGTGAATGTCCTGCAGTGGCAAATAGCTTTGTTTTATATTTGATTTGATTGCATTGATGCTTAATTTGAGATTTGCAGAAAAATGTTAACTCTGATTGTGTAACTGTGTTAAAGGTGTTCTGCTATTTTGTTATTTGTTTAAAGTGTTTACATACCAAATGTACACTCTACTTTGAATCACTATACACTTACTATAAATAAAGAAGTTAATCAGAATCAGAAAACTATTGGTCCTGGGGCATGTTATGCATGTACAGATGCTCAGTATGCTTTTGTTCAGCTACACCATTTTGTAATGTTCCGCAATCACCAAAAACATCAAGAGATTACTCGAATATTACCATTATCCACAGAACCAGAAAATTTTACTGATCATGGAGGAATCTGCTTATGTAATGACAGCAAAGGCACGCTGTAAACTTTATATTTGTAGTTTTGATCGCAATTTAATCTACTTTCCTTGCCACATTCAAACTAAAGAGCTGGTGGTTTGTAAACTGAGAGTGTGGAGTCAGGCACCATGAGCGAGGACGATACCAACAGCATTGGGTTCGGTCAGCGGCAGCATCGGCACATTGTGCATCATGGAGGTGCTGTAAGAGGCGTGGATGTGTAGACTGCACTGTAGAAGCACCACAAGACACATTCACACATCAAAGATGTCGAGAACACTCAAAGTCTACTCGTAGTCTACTCTACACAATTTGAGGTACATCTCTACTAATGATCCCATATAATATCAATCTAAAATAAAAAAACACACAAACAGAACCATAACAGCTGTAAAACAGCACAGAATCAACGTACATAAACAGCTGTTCAGGGTGTTGCGTGTTCAAAGGTTTGATCAATAAACAGAAACAGGGCAATAACAACAGCACTGATATCATCAGTTGTCTTACAGATGTATGTGTGAGGCATCTGGAGTCAGTGGTGTCCATGGAACTCATAAAACTTGGGCTGTTACCCTACGAGCTATAAACAAAAAGAAAAGCACCAACTCCGGCCCTGGACAGGCTGCAGGATTTTATCCTTGTATGGTTATAATGAGGAAGCCAAATAAAGTACGAGCAAAACAAACCCTAGTATCTTCTAGAATGGTGATTTAATCTTACTGTATGTTACAGGAATAGTTTGGAATAGATGTAGGCAATCAGCCAACATCTTTGCTACAAACAAACACTAGGTCAACACTCAAATCATTTCCACCTCTTCATTATGGTGGGTGGGTAGGATACTTGCCTCTGGACCAGACCACCTTTATCACAGCAAAACTGGGTTCCTGAGCTAGGCCCTTAACCCAGAGACGCCCCAGGGAGACTGCTCCCTGTAGTTAGGCCATGGAAGCCCGTTTGGATAAAAGCGTCTCATGAACGCCTTAATGAAGAGCTGGATGTGGGTAAAGCTTTGAGTGGGCAGAGGTGATGTGTTTTTATATTTGGGCGACTATCGATTTCTAATACGTCAGCAAAATTAGCCTTACAGCATTATATGTTTAACCTAAAGAAGCAACATTTAAACTTCAAACTTGTCTAAACTGACTCTATTGGAAAATGTAACAGTTTTGGGACGAGAACAGGCCATAAACTCTGGGGAGAGAGTCAGAAACTCTGTTACAATGGAATAAGACAGGATCTTACCATGTCAGGATCTACTGTTGAGTCACATGCCCTGTTCCAGGGTTTCCGCAGAGGTCTCCATTTTCCCCCCTGATCAAATGTCACCACGGTCTGTACCGAACCATCTGCACAGCACAAGAGTGCACACAGCTTTTTCATAGACAAGCAAAAACATTTTTCGCACAATTTCATTCTGGTATTAAACACTAATTTATGCTTTATATTAATGACATAATAAATAAAAAAAAATAGTGAAACATAAGGTTCGTTTATACTGCAACTTAAAACTACTAAAAGTACAGTAAGAGAATAAGCTCTTTGTACATTCACTTCTATCATGTTTTCTTTTTCATCTTTTTCTGAAGGACTCCTATGAAGTTGACCTCGTGTATTTTTGTTTGTTTGTTTGTGTGCATGTGTTTTTGTCAGTGGTTGTGGTACCCTGAGCCAGCACACTGGTCATGTAGACCCCTCTGAGGGAGGTGATGTTGGTGAAGTCAGTGTCGCCCCCTGTTGACGTGTACAGATGGCGCTCAAGGGACTTGGAGAACACCGTGCCTCGATCATCCGACACATAGATGGTGCCCATCCCAGAGTCTGCAGGGATGGAAACAGCTGTGAATGTAAGCTTGAACACGGACAAGTAACAGGGATTTTAGGGCGTGCATGGGTTTACTTGCTGAGTGCTGCAATAAAAACAAAACAAAAAAATGAACAGGTCTCTATCTTCTACATGTAAAAGGTCTGTGGCCATTTATCTTGTCAGTATACTGGTGATCTGCATTGCTATCTAGCTGCACAAAGGCACATCACATCACGTTTCTCTGGCCTCATCATCAGTACCTTGAAAAATCAACTAATATTGCAGCACCCACCTCAAATAAATTCTTGTTGTTCTAAAATCTGATGTTTTGAAGTGCTCGAAAGTAATGCTATAATTTCCTATTCGCAACTGAACCTGCTACCTCTACACTTGGAGTCATTAATTGCATAAAATATCTAAAAACAGCAATTTAGCAATCCCACAGTGTAAAATCGAATCAAATAGTTGTTTTGATCTGATATGCTGGATGTAATAAATTTGAATAATGTAATACAACCTCTACCTCTACCAATAAGAGCTGTAGAGATGTAATGTAGATTTCTAAGGAAAATACAAAACAATAAGATATGTAGCAAACATCTTAGCTTCTCCACAGTTTAATGTGAAATTCGACATTTATTGATATTTCAAATTCTGGGAAAGTTACTTACATATGTTACTTAAATGAGTTAGTTTTGAAATTTGTTTAAAAACACCATGTGAAGAAATGTTCAACTTTGATAAAACAAATATAGTGTTATGCACTGTAAATTGAGATACATTATATTTTTTCTAAATTGCCCATCCTTAGTAACTGGGTCTTTTTCCTGAAGACTGTTTGATTACTGAGTTGTGACTGACCTCCAGCTTCGTCCACGTGCATGAACACCATGTCGTCACTGGCGGCCAATATTGAGTAAAACTGCTCGTGTCCCACTGTGGGAAGCTGGGCCATGTTCCACACCTCGCCCTTATCCACAGACACGTGGATCATACGAGTCAAACCCTGACACGGGAGACAGACGGCATGAGATTTGAAACATATAAAAAGATATAAAAAAAGATTTAAAAAGACAAACTGGCATCCACGCTACAAGAGCTGTGATCATTTCCGTTAAATTTACATCAAAACAGAGTTATAAGACTGTACCGTGGCAGACATGACTGAAGCGAAAATAAAGCGCCCTCCCAGTCCAAAGGAGTAGATCCTGCTACCTATAGTCTTAAAGCTTTTCCCATAGTCTGAGGTCTTCCTCAATTCCAGCATACCCTTATCACCTTACAAAAGAACAGTACACACACATATGTGCACACACACACGCACGCGCACGCACGCACACACGTACACACGTACAAATGATCATTTATCTGGAGCAACTTGTGCAGTAGTTCTTTATATGCAATGAAGGAACCATTCCACACACATTAATATATAAATCACTCACTACAAGATCCATTGGGGTTTGTGGTGAAGAACAGTGTGTCAGCAGTGCCCCTGAAATTACACATCACATAATATCATTAGGGTTTTCAGAGATGATGCATTGCTAATGATTTCATCTGTGGTTTAGGCAAGCAAGTTTATAATATTATGTTTGCACAAGAATAAGGTCAGCTTAGTTACTGTTAGTTGATTCTGCTAGAATCTATTTAAAATAATCTTTCAACTTGCTCGTGTTATGGTTTTTGTTGCTTTTTTTCACAAACAAATTCCGGCAAATTGAGTATTTTTTATTCTCTGCATAATTCAGTGACTGAGATTTGCTTTTTGTTGTTTGCTTTTTTTTTGACAGTTAATACAAGGTGACAAAAATCTGGGGTGGTGAGAGGGATCACCAAGATAAAATAGTGGAAAATAAAAAAAGATAACATTGTAAAACACTATATTGGGCATTAAGCTGCACATTCATAATCATTCAAATACTAACACTATGTGAGGGAGTTTCTTTCTACTGTGAACAATCCAGACTTGTTACGTTTTTGTAGACTGAATCAAACCACTCTTAATGACTTTACACTAAATGTGTATGTGTGTCTTCACGCTGCATCATACCACTTCACCAGACACACAGTGTCATGAATCTTCTTCCAGCTCATTCCAAAATCAGTAGATAACCACAGGTCATACTGTGATGGAAACAAAATGTTCCACTGTAAACCAGTTCTTGGCCTCAGCCTCTCACAACAATATGTATAATGACAAGTAAATAATATGAATATAATCAAAAAAGCATCAATTTCAGCAAAACAGTAATAATACTTCTGTCAGAAAGACTTTAGCAAAGAGCAGTTTTATGGGTCCATCTTGCAAAAAATGTTGATTAAGATACAAACCTGCACCACTACCAAGATACAGAAACGATGAATTGCAATATGTAATGCGGTCAAATCTCTAAAAACAAAAGTCTTTCTAACAAACATGGAAAACACCACTGCCCTTTACATTACTGAACAATTTATAGTACTGCACAAAGGTCTTTAGCCACCCATCAATTCTTTATATTTTGCTTTGAATATTTTGTTTTACTGAGGCTGCAAAGTGCCTAAAGACACAAGGTAACTAGATAAAGGAGTTACAACCACTCAGCATTCAGCACCACCAGTATACTGATCACAGCCTGATCATCTGGAATCATCAGTACCTGTTTCTTCACTGGTTCAGGACTCAAGTTAGATGTGCTTTGCTCTGCTTGAATGATACATAAGTCACTTAACAAACATAAAACAGTCCTCTGAAGCTGGTCAGGTTCAGGCACTGGCCTGAAAATGAGTATGCAGAACAGTTCCACTAGACTTGAGTAAAAATACAAGAAATCTGGCTCTTTGAATGCACATTATGAAGAAATGTGGGGTGGTTTAAATGTTTTGCACAGTCCTGTATAATAAATTGACCAAAAGAAATGGAAAATAATGGCTCTCTCTTATTAACAGCATTTTCATCCTTGAAAAATGGGAGTTTGTACCGTGATGCTGATGGCTGTGAGAATGTTGCCGTTTTCTGGGTTATAAGTGATATGCATTATAGGTTGGAAAGGCAGGTCAGAGGGAGTAAAACTCTTCCCAAAATCCAGCGACCGGAAGATGCGGGAACCCTTTCCCTCAGACACATCACCAGTGAGGATCACCTGGGAGAGACACAAAGAGCTTAATCATAGGCTTTCAATGAGTGTTTCTAATTGATCACTTTTGACACAGACATGTTTAACCATTAGAACCATTAGTGTTAGTAAAATCTAATTTCAACAAATTAAACAGCCTAAAACAGTCTAAACCCGGTGTGTGCTCTCCTACACAATTGCCGTCTGCTGCATTTCTGCTCATTTCTAAGACCTAAAATAAAAACACATGTTCATTTTTGTTTTTTATAGGCATTTGCATGGGACGCCATTTTTTAAAACCCCAGTCGCAGTTATAATTACATATGTTTTTTAAATTAAAATAACTTCTATGTGATGTGTGAACACCAAACAAAGCTCTGCATGATGTCTGACACCTCCAGCATCAACACAAACTGGATAAGCCTCCAAATACAAAGTGTTTTTGCTGCATGATGACATTCTGCCATTTTCTGAGCTGGTAGTATGGACTCATGTTTCTAATGCTCTAAGGCAGGCGTCCCCAAACCGGTCCAGATAAGGCCGCTGTGGGTGCAGGTTTTCCTTCCAACCAAAAAGAAGCCACACCTGAGTAACTAAAAATCAAGACCAACTGATTTCAGAGGTGGAGTCAGGTGTGCCTCCTGCTTGGCTGGAAGGAAAAACTGCAGTCACAGCGGCCCTATGTGGACCGTTTTGGGGACCCCTGCTCTAAGGGTTATAAACTTAATAAATGTTCCAGCTAAGAGACTGACGGCCACAAACATCATCCAAAATGTGACTCTCACCTTTCCAGAGTTTTCTGGTCCAATGGCGATTCCAAACTCGGTCTGGATAAAGGTGTTATTGATGAGGTTTGTAACATCCTGGAAGGATTTTCCATAGTCTTCGCTGACCCACGGGACAAGATACAAAGTTATATTATAAACAAACGATAACATAGGACCGGTCACTTAAATCCTTAAACTTTAAGGAACCTAAATCCTTTATTCGCATAACCAGCGGCATGCAAAATTATTGGCCCTCCCTGGTCAAATTTTCAGTGAATATTTACGTGAGTAGAAGGTCTCCAAACGCTAAACGTGAAAGATGAAACACTCTAAGCAAGGTTACTGTATTATTACTGTTTTGTATGATTTTTTAAGTGGAAAACGTAAAACAGCACATTTCAAGAGATCTGGTCTCCTATAACTTTTACCAAGGTCTCAGAACTTAATTAGCTTATTAGGGCTGCATATGGGACCATGGGGACATAGGGACAGGAGTGGAAAAAGGGTTTGTATTTATTTGTCATTCTCATCCATGTGTTATTTCTTGCAGCCTCTTTAACAATAAGACAAAATAATAATAACATAGATTGCAACATTGTATATAATTATGAATTACTTATCCAATAGGCACCGCTCTTCTACTTTGAAACTTTTCATTTCAATATAACAATTCACTTTTTTATTCTAATGTGCAGATAAATACATAAGGGGCTTATCAGTGTACTGCTACATACAAAAGGTGTTAACAAGTGCAGGAGTTTGCAGGTTGTATAGAGTGAAATGTGTTAGTTGATGCAGAACTTGTGAAAAGCTCATAAACACTCTTACCTTCTGTACAGTTTGGACTGGCCAAAGCGGATCATGAAGAAAGGCACCTGAAATGTGGTGAGGACCAACAGCACCTGCACACAAAAATATATGATAACAGGCTCATCTAATGTCATAGCTTTTAAAGTACTTAATGTCATGGAAAAGTCCTGCAAGCGTTAGGTGTATATGTTTTAGTAAGATGTGCCTTAAGCAGCTCTAAACCCAGGTTAAATGTCAAATGGCTCCTTACTCGCTACATAGTGCATTAGTACATAAATGAACTATGAAATTCTAGTTTATGTACCCAAACAGTAAACAATTTGTCCAGTATATAAGTGACCACATGTGGCTAAACCCAAAATGGTTCCTTGTTACACTTGTTTATCATAGTTTGAGTACAGAAGTTTGTGTTTATTTCCTAAACTAGATGCTAACATAGGGTTATAATTGCATAGAGCTGCTAACAGATATAGCATATTATGTGCTGTGGTCATTTGGTGAAAAAGATTTTCTGAAAAATTGTGCATAGTTTTATATTTTCTGTTGTCCATAATTACATAATCACAATAAAACACTTTAGAAAAACCCA
>JBBMFX010496351.1:0-16863 GCA_037832545.1 Rhabdalestes septentrionalis
TGTTGTGTATTTGAGTTCGGCCCGCGTGCCAGGTTTGAGTTCTGTTTTGTATTGTCTTGAGTCTGTGTCACATTAAAACACCATCTAAAGAACCTGCACTCTGCGCCAGATGTGACATATTGCTCCGTCCTGCACCGAGGCGCAGCAGGTTCGTGCACAGACTCCCAGGCTTGAGGTTCTGGAGTTGTGGTGGCCGTCACCGGCGGTGTGGTAGGGCCTGAGCCAGCCCGTACCAACTCGGGGACAGTGGGTTTGGGAGGTTGTGCTCGGGATCCCCTGCTCTTCGGGTCACGCGGCTCCACTGCTACATAGTCTGTAACCTTTTGTTTTCTCCACAGTGGGCGTTCTGGGAGCCTCAGCATTGAGCTTCGCTGAACTCCAGCTGTACATGGGGCTGGCTGGATGGATCGCCGCAGATCTCCAGCCTTTTGCCTCGGAGCAGTTGGATGTTTGCAGCTCCACAGAGGTCTTGGATGCAGCTGCGTGAGAGACAGCCCTCCATCAGCTGCAGATCCGCACCGATCCTGAGCCTGCCACTCGCGTCGGAGAGCTAGATGTTCTCCAGTGTGTTGGCGTGCTCTGTGGGAGGGTCCCCTGGAGATTTCTGAGAGCATCAGCGTGGTGAGCCCAGCATCCCAAGACGCCGGTTCAGAAGAGGGTAGAGGGAAGAGGTCGGCAGGACAAGAGTGCGCCATCCGTCGCCTGAGGCCACAAAGGGTCTGCAGGAGGTGGTGTCGCACATTGTACCTGCTGGCCACGTGATCTTCCCCCGCCGGCGAAGCAGACAACATGGCCTGGAGGACTTTTGATACTATTCGAAATTGTGTCCAAATCTGAAATGTGTAGGAACTATTTACATTCAGCATTTGTCAGTTTCATCCAATGAACAACATGTGAACAATACAGCATATTCAACTGTGAGTTTTCTAAGTAATGATTGCTTTGTTTTACTTATCTTGGAATTCTAAAGAGCTGAAGCACCCTCCCCACTTAAACAAGTATAAAGGAAGTTTTAAATTAGCCCATATCATACTGACAGATGGCAGAAGCAGGCTACAATCAACACACTTTGTTCATCATTTCACATACAGGGTCGACAGTGCCAATATTTCAATTATAGCAGCATTCCCAGATAAACTATGACTGGCAAAAAAGGTTGGTGTTGCAGAGATACCGAATTGAAGCTGGAATAATCACAGTCAATTCCTCCACACTAATAGCACCAAATATCTAAAGATATATTTTTTGTTTGTGTATATATCACTTTAGGCCTATGATAAAAAAACACTTTTCTTGCATCTGGAGTGCCTGAAATTAAAGAAATAAACTTTAAAAACTTTTTTGTCCTTCCATACTGTGTTTATAAACATGTAGCTTGACGATAAGTAGGAGTAGAAAAAGATTTGAAAGATATTCATGGTTATTATTATGTATCCCAACTGGCTTATACATGGTGATTAATTAAATAATATATTTATACAACATGATATAAAATGTTTTTAAAATGTTACAATATGAGGAGTTACACAGCAGTGTGTGGAGATGGTACCTTGCTCAAGGGTACCTTAGTGGTGCCACTGGCAGTCCTGGGTTTCAACCCATGAACTTCTGCAGTACAGGGGCATTGCCCTATCCACTAGGCCACCAGCCACCCTAAGCATAAGGTTACAGAGTTGCATTGCCCTTGTTTTACGATGTTGCATACTGTATTGCAGTAGTTTGCTACATTGCGCCCAGATCTATGGCATTCATTGAAACACTATATGCTGGTGAGTCTGGGTCTAAAGGTTCTTCTCTGTTTGACCATGACACTGTGGAGTGGTCTAGACAAATTTCTCTTTTCAGCCACAAAGTCTTTTGGTCAGGAACATGCACAGGGCAGGGCTAAAGTTGCCTGGGCAACTGCCCGCCTGCCCTATTTGACTCAAGCTGTCCATCCTAGAAAAGTAATTTATAACTGTTTATTGTTGAGAGCTTTCACTGTGCCAGGAGAAAAAAAAAGATGCAGAATTCTCCGTCAGGAAAATGCATTTTAATTTGCCACGCTGTTCAAAGCTCAGTCACATACAGCAGCAACTCAGTTTCACAGTTTAACACAGGCTGCCTGATCCATAGACATATGTCATGTCTGATCCACCTCATTCATGCCTCCAGCAGAGTCCGTCACCCTAGTGTTAAGTGTACACAACCCTGGGCATGTTCTGAAGACATCACAGTGTCACCTCTGGGTTATGTTTGGATTGGGGTTTTGTAGTGACAGTTATTTCTCCGTCCCTTATGTTTTTTCTCTCCCTCTCACTCTCTCAGACTTGTTCTTCTGCGTCGTTAACTGGGTATTAGGATGAGCATTGGTTAGGCCACCTGAATATCATGGAACACAGTCTGTGGTGTAGCAGCGTTTGATGGGCTGCTTTTGTCTTAAGGTACATTTGAAGTTTTTCTTAATAGTTTGCTTTAATTACCATGTAGTAGGGTAAGCCTGTGTTTGTCTGAATAGTGAATGGGGAAGCAGGCATTGCTAGGACTCATGCTGGGACTGATGTAACTCCAAGCCTAACTTTTGATATATGCTGTTAATGCTGGGACAGGTATGTGTTGTTAATCCTGTGCATGCCTTTATATTGTGTTGGATGCAAAATACCTATAGACCAATTCACAAGAAGAGGATAAACTGGAGCAAAGCATGGATTTTTTTTTTGATTAAATCCACTATAAAACTATGAAGTAAAAATGTATTAGGCAGCTAAATAAGCATGCTAGTGGCTCCTAATAGTGTAATATTCAACTGAACACAAGCATTTATTTGTGTGTCTGATTTATAAGTCTATATGGCTATGTTGCCTGGCTAGCTGCTGTTCTGTGTACCATCTAAATGTGGTACTGCTCATACCTTATATATTTATTTCTTTGCTTCCTTTGTTGTACATTTAGTTTTCCTCTAGCCTGCATGCTGTAGCTTAAGTGTAATGTGGCACTCTATGTAAGATTGCTCTGTACACTACAGGCTATTTTATTTCCTCCTTTTTTGTGTTTACAATTAAACATCTTGTAGTGCAACATAGTGTGAAGCTCCTTTGTACCTTTCACTTATGGTATGTGAGTATTTTGAGGGTTGCAGGTTAGTGTATATTAGCATCAGTGTGTTTGCAAAGTCATGTGTGATGTAGAAACCTCGCTTCCCACCAGCTTGTCTACACGCCCTTTGTTCAACAGGCCTCTGTGCAACATCTAGAACTGGGGGGTTTTGAAACATATCATGATAACGAGTATGAACTTTTGTCGAGTAGCCCCGGGTTTCTCAACCACTGGGCCAAGGACCACTGATGGGCCGCGAAAGCTTTTGATTGGGCCGCGAATCTAAAATCAGGACAGGCCATTGGTCTGCAATGGGTTATTTAATATAATGTAATGTGGCCAAGTGGGCCTTATCCCATGCTGTAAAAGATGGGCCTTAATGATGAAAAGGTTAAGAACCATTGGAGTAGTCCATCTTCATTTTCCCTACTTTAACAAGGCTCAAATTAGTTCCGCACTTAATTCTGAATTCGGAAGGCCCTGACATTTAAAACAAGACATTGTGAAAGTGCACAGGTAGTTTATTAAAAAGACAGTTTATGCAGACAGTACCTTAAGGGGACTTTCTGGTTGCCACCATCTTGAAATTAAGGCACGACAAGTTGACTGATAAGCACAAACAAAACTACAGCTGATTAGTTATGTGATACCCCCATTAGTTGTAGACTGGAGTTGGTGCAACAGGAGTTGGCAAATCTTGCAAGGATGGCAGAATATGAGGACACCAAGAGTGCCCATCACATTGATTAACTTCACAGAGTTTGAAGTAGCTGTACTGGCTTGCTTATGCTTCAAGAAGTAGGCTCTTGCCTGTGTTCAAATTAAGTTTCTTCCAGAGTGAAGATCCTCTGGGACCAGTCATAAAAGTAAGACTTCAACTGGCAGGTAGTGATGTCTTAATTTTAGTTTTAATCTAGTCTTTGCGTCAAGCTGTCGTTTTAGTCTTTGTTAGTCTTAATCACGTCCGTACTCTTTTTATAGTTTTTATAGTTTTAGTTGGAGCATTTTAGTCTTAATGAAGTGAGAATTATCCATGACTATTTTAGTCTAGATTTAGTCAATGAAAGTTGCATTTTAGTAATTCAATTCTATTTAACACAGTAAATATAGCAGAACCTAGTAGAGTAGACAAAAAAAAAAAAACATTTCAGTCAAACTTATTTCACACTTCAAACATGGTTATCTTATTATATTACTGTTGCCTTAAGCATACTTAATATCCATTCAAGACACGGAAGACACTCTGATATGAAATTCTGACATTTATTATGCCATCTTGACAACCATCTTAGAACTTAGAGATACACACACATAAAATGTAAATACAATAAATAAAACATCACATCACTATAAGTGCAAATAAAATGAAAAGGTGAGTGTCTATTGCCATAAAACCCACATTTGTAAAAGTCTTCACCTTCAGTGTGTTGGCCTGGTCTGATCTGATTATTTTTTATTCCAGAACAAATATAGTCTACACTACACAGCAGAACAATTTAGGATCAGCTTATTTGCAAGTATATGGGAAAGGCTGCTTAACAAATTGCTGTGTGTGTGTGAGGCTTTATGTGTGTGCGTGACTGTGTGTGTGTGTGTGTGTGTGTGTGTGTGTGTGTGTATGTGTGTGTCTGTCATTTCTCTCTCTCTGGCACTTTAATGGCTGTGCTTCCCAATACTTTTGTTCACTCGAGATAGATATAATTCACATTGCTTCTCAATGGACAAAAGTATTGGGATGTAATGCCATTCAACTATAAGGTCATGTGTCCCCATATTTTTTCTCCCCTCCCTATCGTACAGGAAATAACATCTTGTCTCGCTTTAGTCAACGATAATGAAGAGTGTGGGGCCCCTAATCCCACCCCATGATTAATGACATGCTTACTTTTTGTTGGAGAATGAGAAGGAAAATAAATATATACAGTGAACTATAATTATAAAAATTAATTACACTTTTAGGTAAACAGTGCCACTAAAATCTCCCAAAATGTTAACAAATCTGGTATAAAAACCATTACATCCATTATGGAGGCAAAAATGAGGACGGAGCCTATTGGTGTGTTAGTCTTCTAGAAAAAGAATGGATATTTTCTATTTCCAGAAGTGATCACCAAATAAACCTATATAATAAAGATTAATGTTTGCCTTTCTTGGTTCCCAAATACATTCTGATACTAGTGTGTAACTGTATATCATACTGCAAGGAACAACGATGAATTCCTATGACCATTAATTTACCAATATGTTGCCAACTTGCTATCGGTTACAATGATCAATTTACTATTTATTAGTAACCAGGACACTGACATTGAATTTATGCATAAGAACAACTTATATAAGTACAGCATCATAATATATAATAATAATACATTAAAGCATTCAGATGAACTGAAATGAAAAAGTAATTTTTTCAAGTCTAGGACAGTTTCTGATGGTCATGGAAGCACATATAAATAAATGTCCAGCTCATAGAGGAGGCTTTTCTGTACAGTTATGGGGAAATCTTTAAAACCTTGTCTTAAAATACACCATTTTCTACATGCAAAATGTTTTTTGGCCATGCAAAATGACTTTTGGGCAGTTAAAATAAATTGCTTGCGATGCAAATCAACTGGTGCATCCAGGCCTCCTTAATTAAAATAATGACAGCAAATGAACTGGTAATTTATTTGAGGTCAGCAAAGAGCTTGCTGTTAGACACCAAGGGATTACAAAATCACCACTACTGACATTTCTACCCCAGGGAAGAAGGGGGCAGACACAGGAGTTCAAAAACACAAGGGGATTTAATGGCAATCTATTGACAAAACGGACATGGGGGAACTGTATACACAGTCTTTCACTTGACAACTATTAGGACCTCTCTTAATCTATTCTGCCATTTACCTGGATGCTAAAGAGACATTTTTGACACATTTTGACAAAATGACACATTCCACTTTTACCTAAATAATTTGCATTTTCTATGCACTTATATAGTTTACCATTGTAACATGGTAGCATGATTACCATTCCCTCACAATAGTACTTAAAGTGTCCAAATGTCTTCTTGGATGATATATTTTCTGATCTCAAGATAATGTCAGTTGATAGCTTGCCTGAATGTGGGTGTATACATATGTTGACATCATGTAGGTACAATATAAAATAATTCCCCTTGGGTTATGCTACCAAAGCACTTTAATTTATTTTAATTTTAAACTAATTTAAAAATGTTTAATACATAACCTTTAATGAAAATGTAAAGGTAAACCCGTATTAGTACTGTAGAGTTCACAATTAACTCCTGCAGTGCTAGAATGTAAATACCAATATTACCCCTATATAGACTGTAATATATTTACAGGCGTTGTCTTTGGTATGTACTGTCGTTTTCTTAGTATAAGCAAGGTAAACATGGTATACAATTTGTCATTTTAAAATAATAAAAATACAGTAAAATGTAGGGGTAATCACCAAAATATTTTACATTTCAATAATATCTGGCGTGTCTTATTCAAGGCTTTAGGAGGAGTGGTACTGTACTTATCCGGCAGTTAAAGCAGACTCTTGATAGCGAACAAGCTCAACAGCCTCTTTTAATTTAATTTACAGTAATAAAAACACTGGCGTTTAAGAAGTACAAAATGAAATCATCCCAAGACATGCATTTATTGTGTTCTCGGTACAGTACAGAATATATCCCTTATATATTTTATATGGAATTAAGCTGAATTTATGTTCATATTTGTTACAAAATAAGTCAATTATATTAGCAAATAATGTAGTACAAAAATGCATTATGAATTATATATTGCCATGAAAAAATGTGTTGGATATCTGCAGTTTCCATGTATTTTCTTGAGTTTTCGGCAAGAATTACTAGTTCAGTTCAAAGAAAAAATGACTGAATCTGAAAAATTTCTGAATCCGTAATTTCATTTTTAAAACAGCTTAATATATTACCCTTAAAGGAAATTTAAAAGGTAAACCCATAAGGCCCTGGTCAGTGTACACTAAACTGCTGTCTCCCACAATGAATTCATGCAAACATGTTTTCTTTGGTATGCCCTCACATTTTCCTTGATATATGCAGGGTAAATACAGTAATTTTTTAGTAACATAAATACAGTTAAATGTATGGTTAATCACCAATCAGTTTTACAGTTCATCCGCATCTTATTCAGGCACCTGGTGCCACATTTTCCTGTAACAGATGGAGCGTTAGATTGAGAAGCAATAGTTATTTAGCCAGTGCGAGAGAGAGATGGCATATTAAACTTAGATAATGCTTTCATCATCCTCACCATGATCACACTTAAGACAGCTGCAGTGTATGTGTCTCTCCAGTCATCATAGTAATGTTACACTTATTGGAATTTAATATTCCAGTTGGAGCCTCCATGAACATGTCTCCACCAGAACATGTCATTTAAACCTTTTGAAGTCAAACTAAAGATGCAGCATCAAACCTTAAGGCTTAGGAAAAACTGATCAGATGCAGAAGCAAAACTTGGAGCTACTCTGCGTGATCTAATCAAATAATGAAAAACAGCCTTGTTACTCATGGAGAAGATAAATGTGCACGATAAAAGCACCTGTGGTTGAAGACACCCTAATCAAGGTGTTTAATAATGGCACAAAATGCTCCCTTGACAAGGCCTTTGGTGAGAGATAAAAGCATAAAAATTGGGATAGAGCCTGGAGGACAAGTTTCCATCAGCTGGCTTGAGTGATGTAAATAAAAGAGAGATAATTGTTTGTAAGAAACCGCCTAGGGAGGCTGCAGAGGCTGACACAATGTCACGCAATGAATGGCTTGAGGATTAGCTGGGACAGATGGAACAGCTGTGCTGTATTTTAAAAGAGTCAACAAAGTCCAGTAAAAAGTGGGCTGTTCATTTAATTAGTTTGTAATGTGATAGATATACAAATGCCAATCTGCATGAGATATGTAGAAAAAGAAAGTGAGTTCTGTGATGAACTAGGTATGTACTAGGTGTACATCTTTTTAAAACCTTTATTTTTTATTGGTTTTCAGAAATATTGGTAGCCTGCTTGTTGTAGTCTGGTTGATTCCTGTATCTTTGTAAATTCACTGTATCCTGTGTTTTTTTAAAAAACTATCGCCTGACTGTTCTGTCTGTATCATTCTGTGTCTCTGTAAAGTTTGTGGACCTTAAGTTCCACATCCTGTTATCCCTGTGCTATACAAACCAGTGTTCCATATGCGGTCTGCTCCCTGTTTTGCCTGTTATCTTCAACAAATCTGGTTTCAAAGCTCCTGCTAGTGCATCCTATTCTCCCAAATCCTACACCACATGACAGTGCAGGGAACTGCACATGTATTAAATACCTTCTGTAGCAACAGATTCAAGACTGTTTTTATGTCAGCGAAAAAATGTGAAAAAATGTATAAAATGTATATGTGTGTATATGTGTGTGTGTCGGGGGGGGGATCATATTTTAATAAATATCTACACTGCTACCTACAAACACAAATGGGCATTAAGTGAAATGTTTTAATCTATACTTTTGGAAAATACTAAATGTCGGGTTGTGTCATGCTTTTCTTGTTGCCTGTGATAACTGTGCCTTCTATCCATTAGATTCTCTTACGGAGGCTGTTTTTCATTAGGGGCTGGGATGTTCTGTTTGATCCCCATCCATTCTCTTCTTTACAAGGGCATCATTGTTGCTGTTTCATCAAGGAGCAAACCCACTTTGGGACAATGGGACCATGGTGTTTTGGCAGATAATCTGGACAGGAGGTGTGTTTTATTGTTGTTTGCTTGTTTTTCTTTTCACTTTATATTTTCGCAGCTGCTTTGTTTGCAAGTATCTACTGTACAATGTCCACAACTTATTTGTTCATTAGCACCACATGCACCCAGCCAATGAGCTACATGGAGAAAGGAACTATATAGGCTAAGTGTACTCAACTCACCATCAGATGTTCTTAACCTCTACAACAAATGCTTTATCACTGCCTGCAATCTTCACAGTCACTGAAAATCCAAATAGACCTCCTCCTGATGCAAAAGTGGACTGTGTCTATACAGCTCCTTCTCTGGTTTAGAGCCTGACCATTTTTTTAAATCAAATTTAAAATGCATACCACATAAATCCCTATTCCATATCCACTGCTGGTAATTACTTATTGCTGGCAGCTAATTTCATGACATTCCCCTCTTCTGATCTCCCAGAAACACATATTTTATCCTGTCATGGTGCAATATAAAATATTATTGCCTCTGTTTTTATCGAATTGGGAAAGAAGTTGCACTGTGTGTTTTGTGTGTTGGTGCTCACTTCTCTCCTCTTGGCCCTCCCTGCATGGGTAGAGACACCTTGAGCTGCTACCTCTGGACACTGGCCATGCTCATGCTACACCCCAGAGAGTCCCTTGCTGTGTATATTTTCAAAAGGTTATCATGTAAGCCTTTCATTAAAACACATGTCTAAATACAAAGGCCAGGCCTGACAGTGTAGATAGTGCACAGCTATTGTCATGTGGAGTGAATGTGGATTGAATCTTCTTGTAGAGGAATTTAGAGGGTTAGATTAGATTAGATTTTTTTTTAAAGCTACTCGCCACTGTTTGAGACCTTGGTGTTCCATGTTTGGTAAAAGAAAAATTTCCAGGGGTGGTGCTAAGCCCACAAGACAACCACGGGTGCCTAACCAATTATCTGTAATTTTCTATATCTCTATAGCAGCTGATCTCTAATCATTCTTTAAGGACAATACAGATATTTGTTCCAACCCAACTTGCAACACATAGGACGTCTGGTTTGTTAAATGTTAATGTAATACACATAGTACAACAAAATTGTCATGGTTGCTAAAGGGAAAGGATGCATTCACAGGCATTAATTGCAAATTCAACACAGAGTTCTTTAATAAAAATTCAAACGCAGAGTGCCAAGCAGGCTGACACATACACTAGGGACATGGAATTCTCCTCAAAACTGGAGGACGTTCTCTCCAGTAGACACAAACTGAAAACCTTCCAGAACCACACGGTCCTGAAGTCCATGTTACATGGTGCACAGATTCCTGCTTTACCTGGCTTGGATTGTCTTTTCGAAAAAAAGCTCTCCCTGCCACTGGAGAGCTTGTAAGAAGAGGGAGCGCATGTTGTTACTGCAAGCAGTGTGTGCCTTCTCTCTCACCAGACCTGTTCTCTCCTCTTTCAGGAGCAATATGTTTTTCTTCTTCTTTAAACAAATCATTGACACGACCAAACAAAAGTAAATACAAAGAGTGATTGCACTGTGAACTTTACATTTCCAACCACATTTAAAGCAAGAACTTCCTACAGATATAAATAGATGATGAGTAATACTAATTTACATATTGTCTGGCAACTTCACAACTTTTCTTTATGATTTTTTTCTATTCACTAGTGTAGTGGTGTGTACCCATTTCTGAGGAGACTGATTTACCAACTGCACAAAAAACTGTAGCCAGATACATTTGTATGTGTGCATTTTGAATTGACCATGACCACTGAGGGCAAACATTTCAAATTAATCTAGGCATGACTTTGCTACTTTGTGACTTCTTTCATATATTTTACTGAAACAATCTTTCTTTTTCCACTTTTAGGTGTTACTGCCTACGGGAGTTCAGAGGTTTGTTAGCACTACCAACATATTTATAGTCCTGAAGATCTGCAAATTAGACATGCAGACAGGGAAAATTAAGCAATGTTATGCATTATATTCTGCTGACGTGCTGCAAAGTCTGATGTTAATATAGTGCTAGCTAACTGGAGGTTCATTAATATGGTAGATAATGGATAATGCATCAAGCATGCCAATTCCTTCAAGCTTGAGCCTTTTAAGTGCACCCCTGGCACAAACTATTGTCATTTCACATGATGTATAACTTTAATTAGTAATATGAGGTATATTAACTGCATAATTAGCACTGTGCATAAAACTACTCTATGTTTGAAGTGTGAAAGGTTCTCTAATGAACAAAATATTATGCAAAAGATATCATAACTAGTATTTCAGTTTAACATTATGTTAAACAAGCTCATTTGCATTGAAGTGTGGCTATGATGTCCATATTTCATTCACAAATGTTTTTTTTTAACATCTGGTCATCTAGTAATCCTGCAAAATATTTAATGATGTTAAAATTGGGTTAAAATTGAAAACATGAATATTTTCCCAGCTTAAACAATCTCTCCAAATCTGCCTGCGGCCAGCTTACTGTGAGAATATCAGTAACCCATTTGATATTTTTCTGATGATAATTAAAAGTTTAATAGCTAGACTCCTTGTTAGTTCAAAGTCAACTACTGTTTGGCCCACTCTTTGTTGTCAGGATGTTTTTGATGTCCAGCTGCTTTCACTGGGTTCTCTGATGAATAAAAGTGATTTGTGATGCGCATGCTGTGATGCGCATGCTGCAGTGGGTGTGGGAGGACCGGTGGCCTGCGTGGGGGGAAATCTCTGACGCGGATCCAGAGCTAAAGTCCTTAGCCGCGCAGTTGGACAGTTTGGTCATGCGAGACGGGGTGCTGTATCGACGGTGGGTGCGGCCGGGTCCGCGTGCCACGGTTCTCCAGCTGCTGATCCCTAGGACCTTATGGGGGACAGTATTGGGTTTGGTGAACGGGGCCTGGAGAGGTTCAATCGGACCCTGGCCACCCAACTTGAAGTCCTCACCAGGGACCACCAGAGGGACTGGGACAGCCACCTGCCATTGGTGTTCTGGTCGTACTGGACCGTGGTCCAGGAGTCCACGCAGTCCACCCCGGCGGCTTTGATGTTTGGGCGGGAGCTGAGGACCCCGGTGGACCTATTGTTTAGGGGGCCCCACCCGAGCCGGAGGTGCCTGGGAAGCCGAGCCTGGAATATTATCGCCACCTGCATGAGCAGTTACGGGTGGCTCATGATTTGGCTCGCCAGGCATTGGCGCCAAACAACAGCAGTCCTATGATGTGCGGGCTCGCGGCTGGGACTTTATGGTGGATAAGAAGGTATCCCAAGCTGATGACACACTGGGAGGGCCCGTGTGAGGTCCTGGAGAGACTGGGCGAGGTGGTGTACCAGGTCCGCCTGCACCGTAGGCCACATGTGGTGGGGCTCCACCGTGACCGCCTCGTGCGGTACTGACCCCACTGAGACTGAGAAGGGGGCCCAGGGTGATGACGAACCGTGGTCCCCTGGCCCCTCAACTCCTGTGGACAGTGACGCTGGGGGTAGACCGTGCCGGCAGCGCCGTCAACCCCGATGCCTCACAGACTTTGAGGTAAACTTTTTGGCTTGGGAGGGGGCAATGTAACGGAGTTGCGATGAGGAGGGCTCTCTCATCATGCACTGCTTTCTCCCGAACTGTTTAAATGTGTTTTTGTGTGTTATTTTGGCGTTATTGTGTGTAGTTGGGGGGTGGAATGAGTATTTGTGTGTTTTGGGGTGTTTATGTGTGTTTGGGGGTTTGTTTGGGGGTTATTTTGTGTTTAGAGTAGAGGTACACAGACCCACCATGTGTGAAAATCACGGAGGATCTGTGTACCTGGGGTGTCTGTTCTGGGCTGAAGTGGTGACATATGTGTTAACTCCTTACATGCTCCCACTGTCTGAGCTCTTCAATATAGACTGCGGAGTCCACTCCCTTTTAAGTTCACCTATTCTCACGAGTGTTCCTTGCCTCCCAAAAACGATCTCAGCTTGAAATCGTTACAATATTAACATAACGCATTTGTACAACTTATGGCATGTGTGTGAACATAACACCCCCCCCCCACACACACACGTATACAGGTTTCAAACATGAAACCGACAGCCATCACTAAGCACCTTGATGAGGCATGGACCAATACGAGGTGGGTTTGCCCTTATGGGGTCTGCGGACCCTGACCCAATCCTTGGCTTTTTGTCAGGGGCCTTCAAGCATGCTGAGAGGTCAAATGTCTGCTTCATCCGCCTCTGCTGGTGGGAGACAGAGGCTCTGAGCTGTGGTGGTGGACTTTGAGATATGTCGGGGCTGAGCATGTGAAGGGGAAGGTGAAGCTCACAGCCAAACATGAGGAGTGCAGGAGAGACCCCTGTCGTAGAATGTTGTGTGGCCCTGTAATGGAGAAGTGTGTGATGTAGGGCCAGTGAAAAGGTCCAGCCTTGGACCAAGTGAGCTCTTAGGCTGTTTTTCAGTGACTGGTGGAAGCATTCCACACCCCCATTAGCTTGAGGGTGGTAGTATGCTGTGCGGATGTGACGGTTGCCCTTAGATTTGAGGTATGTGTTGAACTCAGCCGAGATCAGCTTTGGGCCATTGTCAGTGGTGATAGTGTCTGGGAGACACCAGTGGGAAGTCATTATGATTTGAGAGGTCACCGAACCAGTGGCCATGATCTTGGGCCATTTGGACTGGAGGTCACAAGCGACCACTAGGAAGCACTGGTGATGAGGAACACCCTGTGTTTTCCCACAAATATCAAGCTGCATATTTGTTTGAGTTGGCCAGGCAAGTGGTTGCAGGGGTGGGAGGGCTGATGACCTGTCTTACAGCTCAAAAGTCAGACATAACAGTTTTTAACCAAGGCCTCAATTTCCTGGTCTATCCCTGGCCACCAGACATTGTCTCTGCAGCACTGCTTCAATTTCATAATGCCCAGATGGCCCTCATGAGACATGGCTAGAACACATGCCTGCAGAGTACTAGAGATGACTGTGCAGAGGCCATTCAAGTCCCAGTCCAACAAGACAGTTCCTGCATTACCCTGGAAAATGCAGTCAGCTTCTTGGGCACCTTGTGAGGCCACCCATCCTGAATGTTGACATGGAGCTGGGAGAGGAAAGGGTCCAGCTAAGACGTCTCCTTTAGCTCTTGTAGTGATGAAGTTGTCTTGAGTGGTGCGTGTAACATCTGAATAACGTCCAATGTGATCTGAGTCAATGTGTGTGTATCTCTGCCAGGGGTGAACTTAAGGTCAAAATATTACTGGCAAAGGCGGTCGGACCAGTTGTGTAGACTCAGCAGCCTGCGGCCTGTCCCAGATGTGGAGAGTAATGCAGTCAGGGCCTGATGGTCTGTTCTCAGGGTGAAAGCACCACCGTCGGGGTACAAATGCCACCTCTCGCAGGCCCAGGTGCAGGCCAATGCCTCGCGTTCACCCGCTGAGCAAACAAAAATTTATTTATATCGTTCCAACTCATATTTACTCTTTCACTCTGGAGAACCCGTAGCAAACCCGGACAGCTTATTTAGCTTTTTCAATGAGTGCTTCAATAGGATCATAATGAATAAATCCAAGGCTACAAACCACTCCACACCAATGACGGCTCAGAAATCTTCCTGTCCACAAAGAGGAGCAGGCCTGAAGATTCACCTGAAGCAGCCTCTCCACCCACCATGGACTTCGCGAGTATATTGGACTCAATCAACCCTAAGCTAGCTAATTTTGAGGGACGCCTGTCCCTGTTGGATATACTACACAAAGAAGTCCAAGCGATGCGAGAATCCCTTGAGATTAGCCAACAACATTTGGAAATACACATGGCAGAGAACGCAGTGCTCGGGGAGTCTGTGAAATCCCTCACAGTAGATGTAAAACAGCTCACAGAAGAAAACAAACAGACCAAAGAGCCTGTGCTGGACTTACAGGCGCAGAGCTTGAGGGATAATTTAGTGTTTGCAGGTTTCCTGGAGAAGCCACAAGAGGATCCAGAATCTACAATCAAAAGCTTTATACAAAACCAGCTCAAATTCCCCGTGGACACGGTCAACAACATCACCTTCCATCGTGTCCATCACCTTGGAAGGAAAAGACCAGATGGCCACAGACCCAAACCTATTGTGGCCAAATTCGAACACTTCAAACAAAAGTAGCTAGTAAAAAGCAGAGGCAGGGAGCTGAAAGGAACAGACTTCAATGTAAATGACCTGTTCCCTCAGGAGATCCTGCCGTGACGAAGAATCCTATTTCCCATCAGGAAGTGCTTCATTAATGAAGGTTGCAGAGTGGTCATCAAGGTCAACAAAGCTCTTTGTGAATGGGCAGTTGCATCGCGACCGGGAAACCACCCCCTGGCTGTACTAATCAGGTGAATGATTTCCATGTTAATTAATTACTCTTACTAATCTAATATCAAAACACTGTCTAGTCGTCTCACCAGGTAACTTCGATGTGTAAGAAACGTATGACTGGCATTCCCTCACTTTTTTTTCTCTCTCTTTTTTCCTTTTTAATCATTTCTCTCTCTTTCTCCAATATTTTGTCACTCATACTATACCCAATAATACAACTACTGCACACACAGATGCATACAGCACACATGGACCACACACATGGACACACATACACATCCACTTACAAGTGTACACACAAAACACTCATTGGTAACAAGCTTTTCACACACAGTTAGTTCAAGCATGAACACTTTTGTCACATGGAATGTGTGTGGTATGGGTTCTAGAGAAAAGAGATGAAAAGTTTTTAACCGGCTTAAAGAATCACAGGCAGACATTGCCTTCCTACAGGAGACTCACTAATCCGACATAACAAGTAAAACACTCACCTCACCACAGTTCCCTCATGTATACTCATCCAGATTCAACTCTAAACAAAAGGGAGTAGCCATACTGTTAAACAGGAAATGTACACTTTACTACCATAAATTATTTTGCAGACAGCAGATTTATTATAGTTAATTTATCAATCTATAACAAAAACACATATGTATCGCAAGTAGTGATGGGAATAACGGCGCCATAAATAAATGGCGTTACTAACAGTGATACTTTTTTCAGTAACAAGTAATCAAACCAATTACTGTTTGTCCCGTTACAACGCCGTTACCGTTACTGACAATAAAATGCGCATTACTATTAATGAGAACACTGTGTTTTTCATGCAAGCAGCGTCTCTCTCAGCCATAAGTCTCCCCTTTCTCTGGGGTGTGTGTGTGCGTTTGTGTGTGTTCGGGGCCAGGGCAGGACACATAACCAGTGATAATGATTGGTGTATCTGTACACGTGGTGTAATTGAGAATGTGATGATTGGCTTAGATTGAATACATTTCCATGGTTAGCCAATCAGAGGCAGAGTAGTGCGGGTGTTCACAAACAAGCACACGCACGGTCAGTCGCACACACCAACATCCAGGAGTCACAACGATTGCAAGTTCAAACACATGCATTCTCTAATCTATTTCTATTCTACTACATATTTTCTTTTTTATATAAAATTAAAGTACTGCATTAGACTAAACAAGACTTGTCACAACACCTACATAAAACTGCCTTTTGTTGGTTTTGATTAGTTTTATTGTCCTCATTTGTAAGGTGTATCTGTTACACTTTAGCATAATTCATACATTATTTCCTATTTAATACTGTACAGCCGCTTTGTCACAATTCTGTATTGTTAAAAGCACTATATAAATAAATGTCACATAACTTGACTATATATTCACTATATATGATAAAAAAAACATTTAACCACACCTACACTCAGATGTGTTAGATTTGTGTTACCACAGATAATATGTAGGATGACACAGCACCCAAGGAAAAAAATATACAGTTGAAAATGTTTAAAATAATAAAATCAATTACCATGGTGAACAGATGGAACAATGCATCCATGATCTGTGGAGGCAGGCATCAACCAAACAACAGAGAAATAGAAACAATTAAGAAAAAGCACTGAAGTGTCAATACGAAAAGTGAGATTAGCTCACCACTAAATGTGTTTTGACCAGTGTTGGGCAGGTACCTTTAAAAAAGTAATTAGTTATAGTTTCTAGTTACTTCTCACAAATAGTAACTGAGTTAGTAACTGAGTTACAT
>JBBMFX010496460.1:0-31925 GCA_037832545.1 Rhabdalestes septentrionalis
ATATATTAAAAGTCTTACAGCTTACAGCTCTTTAGGTATTATTTTATGAGTTTTATAAATTCTGTGACATTTCAAATCTCTGAAGTTGCTTACACTCAACTGCCAATAGCTTGTCTAAGAAGCAGACTGAGGATCTGAAACTCTTGCAAAGCAGGAGAAAAAAGATACAAAATAATTTCCGACTTATTATTTTTAGTGTCTCTCATATAAATGAAGAGAACTTCAAGACAAAATCTGTGAAAATTCTTAAGTTATCAAACTAAAGGTCTCAAGCTTTTGTATATAAAAAATCTTCCATTGGAAAAAAGAAAAGAAGCATTTCAGAAAAAAGAAAGAATCCCTTTCCAACTGTTAAGCATAGGGTTGGATCTAGTATGCATTGGAGCTGGGTGTCACAGGAAGTGAAATGCGGACAGAGTGTTTGGTCAGGTTTAGATTGTTAGCTGTACCTTGACTGAAAGACTGCACCTGCCGGGTTTTTTTCCAGAAATGTAGCAAATAACTCCATTAAAAGCTGCAGAAATGTCACTTACATTTGCTCAGTGCAAAAGAAAATGTCTTTCTATTTAGAAACTTAAAAAACAGCATCATGGAAAAGCAAAGTGGTAGGTCCTAAGCACATGAAAGTTAATTAATGTGTCAGGTACCTGAGAGCAGGTGCTGCTGTCTGAATCTTTTAAACTTGCTTCTGCATGAGACCCCAGCTGTGATGGCAGCGAGGTGGTGATCTCTGACTCAGATTTCCGACTGTTCATTCCCTCTGAATCAGGAACTTGTTTTTGAATGACATGTTTATCGCCTTTTTCTTTTACATCAAGTGGACCCCTGTGCGTGGCACTGGTGTGGCTAGTATCAATGTGTGTAGAGCTTGTTCCAGTAGCTTGTTTTCCATCTGTATTCTCCATTTGTTGGGAATTCATCACTGAGGTGTTCACCATCTTCCTTTGTCTACTGGCTGTAATTAAAGAGTCCTTGATTTCTGTTGTATCTTTCTGGCTGAATTCTGAAGATGAAGTCCATGCTGTGCCTATAGTGTCAAGATGGCTTTTGTTGGTTGAATGATATTGTTCTGAGCTAATTGCACTTATTTGTTTTGAGTTAGCTGACCCTGTCATTGTGACATCTTCAGCGTCTTTAGCTTCGGAGACCAAAATGTGGTACTTTACAGTACCGTAAGACTTAGAGCAGTCACTATTTTGAACTTTTGCCTGGTCACTGTATGGTTCATTATTCTTTCTGGCATTTGAGACCCCTGTCTCTTTTATGACTATATCTGCTGATAATGTACCACCTTGATGACTACATATAGTCCCTTGACTTAACTCAGGTACATCAGTTTCTCTAAGGGAACACTTTGTACTTTCACACGTATGTTGTTGAGTACAAGCATCTGCAGCTTGGTCTTGTTGCACTGCTTCTGCAAGCACTGGTGACTGCATTTCCCCTAAATTATAGGTGTCCGTAGCATGTCTTGTTTTCTCATATTTTGTCATCTTCGTTTTGGTGTCTGTTGATGTGACATAGTCAGCACAAACAGAGCTAGAGTCCCAACCTTTAACAGACTCCATTTGCTTGTCAAGTTTCGACATATGTGGATCTGACACAGTTTCAGTACCTATAATTATGGTGTTCACCTTCTTGGCATCTGACTCATCAGGAAAACTTTGAACAAACTGTGGACTAAATGTAACATCAGCTCTGTTCCTGGTGTCTTTATATTGTGCATTTTTCTCCTCTGTTTTGGTGGCCTTGTTGTGTTGTAAAGAAGGAGAAGAAATGCAATCGGACATATCTTGTGGAGAGGCAGAATCTGTAGAATCCAGGACTGATGCTCCTTGACTGGGTGATGAAAGATCAGTGTCCTGAACAATGGTTACTTCAGGCTCTGGAGCCTTACAACACAGTTTAGGATGAGAAGCAGCAACTGCAGCATCATTGAATAATTCTTTCACTACAGAGGTGGGTTGCTGAGCTTGGTTTGAAGATATATTGTGGGATTTCTCTCTGATTTGGGCATCTCCAGTGTCAGTATCTTCCTCTATAATGTCAGAAGCTACCTGCACAAGAATGTAATCTAAAATGAAATCTCATCAGGGTCCATCAACACACACACACACTCATACAAACATTGCAAGTCAAAAAAGTGAAAAAAAATAAAATAAATTAAGCTCTGTCAGAATGTTTGGCAATAAATGATGTTACAACTTACAATTTTTTAATGTTGGTATTCAATTGTACAAGTTTCATTTGTACATATTTCTGTTCCAAATGTATAAAAATACATATATAAAAATACATAAAAGTACTACAAAATAATCCTTATGTGCCTATCCTCTTGTTATCCCTGAAATGAAATTGAGGTGTTTTTGTTACTGTAACTTTAAGACTAAATTAATTCTGTTCTTATCGACTGTCTCATTAAAACAGCCTGTGTTTAAACATGCCCTATAATTTCAAGATGAAAGGCAGAAGCTGAACTGCTGTACACTGTACAAACATGTATAGCTTCCGTGAATGGATTGCATTAATTTGGGAGTAAATGATTTGAAAGGTTTTTAAATTTTAGCCATTCTGACATCCCATTGAACCCTTTTATTTCAAAACCATTATGAAATTATGAAATTAAAAAAAATAAGGACAGCTTAATAATAATAAGACTGTGGAACTCACTAACATCTGGAGAGCTTGTACTATTGATGAACAACATGATGTTCTCATTCAGAGTGATAGCGTCTTTCCAAAATGGCATGTTATTAGTTTCTGAGATTGCCATGGTAACAGTGATCTCAGACTACAAGCAGCTAACTGCAAACAAGACTGTTTGTTTTCCTTGCAGGAATAAGTGATGAACAAAAAAATAATAATCAAAATAAACTGGCTGCCCTTATCTACTGTTCAGTGAAAACTTCGAACACAAAACTTGGTATGTGTTTAATATTTGTGTCAACTATCTCAGTAACTTTACTTTGTTTTCCATGGAATTAACCTGGATTTCATATGTCCCAATACCTTAAAAAGATCATGATTGCTCACCTCAAAACCTCCTTCTCCTCTCCTCTGATGTTCTGGGTGGCCAAGATGTTTGCTAATGGTCTTCTGCAGCTTTGACCTCCTACAGAAAAGAGTCTGAACATCCTGAGACAGTGCTGTCTGACCCTCTGTAGTGCAGGTCCTCAATAGGGCAGCAGTTAGAGATTCAACCTCCTGAAAATGCATGTCTTCCTTTCTCAGAGCTTGAAGCAAGGCCTGTAATGACACGGCGGGAGTGTGTGGGAGTGTGTACTGTGCTACACATCTATTAAGAAAACAAATCCATGCCACGGTACAGCAGACATGCCTATTTGGTAAGAATGCACTCATGTTCAAACATACTCTTTTTAAGTTCAAAGTCTTTTTATGATCAATACTGAAAGTAGCTATAAGCAATAGCCTACTCAAAGTAGCTACCTAATTTTCCTGTCACGCCGGTTTGTAATGACTGAGGAGTACATAACCGTACAAAATTTCAAAGTAGCAACTGAAGAAGCAGGTTCACACTTTTGTCATTTACACTAGACACTGAAAAAACTTTTTATGTAAAACATCTCTAATTAATTTTGTCAATAAACATCTTAGAAGTAAGATTTTTTCAAGCATACTTACTTCTATAGCCTCCCGTTCAGACTTCTGTTCTTTTGTATGAGGGCACATGGATACTTCTTGCATCCTACTCTCCAAACATTCCAAGATTTCACTGCACTGTTTCAGCATGAGGCTGCAACACTGTTCATTCTGAATACTTTCATCCAGATCCTCACACTTTCCCTGTACATAAACACAAAAATATACCTTGAATGGGAAAAAACAGTTGGACTGTTGCTTGTGTAGGCAGTAAGGTTCTCTATTAAAAGAGAAAAGGAAACCAGAAACACTGCTGTTAAGATTTTGTCTTTTTAATTACAGTCCATATTAAAAAGTGCTCACAGTTAGTTGTCCGATCAGGCAGGAGACACTGCTCTCCAGAATATCCCAGGACAGCTCATGCAAGTTGGGATCCTCGATTAGTTGAGCCTGCTTCTTTATCTGGTCTTTCAGTGCTGTTATTTCAGAGCTCACTGCTTTGGCTGTCCTTAGAAGACCATGGGCCAGAGTCAAAGACCTCTGTTTCTCAACAAGTCCTGACCAGGGGAAAAGTGCAGGCAGCTCTGACTTCTGTTCTTGCAGCAGCTGCAACCTGCTCTCAACCTGCTGGAGCTGGCTCTGCTCAGAGGGGAAATGCACCACTTCACCCAGCAGAAGTCTAGAACAAAGAGGGCATAGATACCAGGATGGGTTAATACATGAATGGAAGGTCAATAAGCTGGAAAACATGTAAAAGCTGATGTTGTCTAAATTATTTGATTTGAAATAAAATATACACGACAAAGTGCCAGTTCCTCATTTGATCTGCAGTCCAGGCTGAAGCCCAGCTGCTCACTTATTCATTGTTGTTACTACAGAATCTGTGATTGAGAGCCCGTATTTCGAACACAGCTTTTAAAGAGCTTTTAAAGTGATATCTTCAGCACCTTCTACAGACAATGATGGACTAACCAAAGACCTATAATTTATCAATGAGCAGCAAACTAACAAAAGCATCAGGCAAAACTTAATCCTCAGTTCATCTGTAATGAGACTCCACAAGCTGTAAAAATGAAAGCATGTGCAAGAGAGCTACAGCAAATGAGTTTAAACCATTAATTGTATACATATTATTTGTATATGATATCAACACTCATTGCTTGAAACAAATGTAGACACAGCTGCGCTCACTTGATGACAGTGATGAAAATAAACTGTTTGAAAATTGCATGATTAATGTGAACTCTCCATTGGCACAATAATAAAGAGGTAATTAAATACTGTAAAAAAAGATGTTTTTGTCCACTGTTTCTCAAAACAGACTTTAGGGTCAAATTTGAAGGAACTACACATATTGCCATTGTTCTAATTATCTGTAGATCTAGAATAAATACAAATAAACATTTATTTTATGTCTGTTAATGTACTGTGATATTACTCTATTTTCTATGCAGGAATATCCTGAAAGGGATTTATACTTGAAGACCTGCATTCTTGTTTTTTGTTTATCACTAGATATACACTCATACATACTATACCTGTTCTGTTTATCTGTGTCACTGAGCTTGTGTAGGATGTCCTGTCCATCTGTTGCTTCTAGACCATGTTTCTGGAAGAGGGTCTGACCTTTGACCTTCATCACCTTCGACTCACTGCTGTCCTCAGCTTTCAGGCCAAACATCACCTGGTCACACATTCGTTATTGTGCAGGAGCCATTACTTTGTAAACATTTATTTGGCAGAAATGGAAATTTGCAAAACTGGGCACTGGAACTGTCCAGTGTGCACTGGAACTGTCCCCAGTCTTGGAAACTAAATTTGAACAGAATTAGAACAATATGATCATGTCCTGAATTTAAAAAGTGATACATTTCAGAGTTTTACGCAGGTACATTCAGATCTAATGAATCATCAATTTCAAATTGATTATAACTGTGATGTGTCTCTTTGTTGAAGGAAGTACATTTTGAAGATATGAGGATGTTATTTAGAAATGCCTCTAATCCTCTGCTTTGTACATGTTCAACCTTTTCAAAATTTCAACATTTGCACTAAATTGGCCAATTTGGCTCACTTCATTGTGTATTCAAGTTATTTTCAGCAGTGCAAAATCACTGAGTAAAACATTTATTTTTTCACATATTTTCCTATGCAATAATTAGGTTCTTTAAAGAACCATTTTTGTAAACAAGATAAGTCACTGTGTGTCCATAATATATATATAATGTGGTTCAAGAAAGACCCTTAAATAGGTAGAGAATATTATGTGTGCCTTCCTTTGGCATTGCCCAAAGAACCTTTCATGGCAAGTGTGTAATGTGTTTTTTTGTCTGTGTGACACTCACATTCTCGCGAAAATATTTATTTACTTACACAAGAGCAATGTCTAAGTTTAATCCCCTGTAACTGAGTTCTACATGTTAACCTCACATAAAACTCATGTAGTTCCACAGTTGTGCTTAGGATCACATACATTTCAAATTACAAGTTTATACCACTAATGTTTTACCAGTTGTCACATTTTGGGCAGCTGGTGGCCTAGTGGTTAGGGTGTTTGCCCTGTCAACAGGACGTTGTGGATTTGTTTCCCAAGACTGCTAATCACCAGTAAGGTACTATCTCAACAGAACGCTAACCAGGCATTGTGTTCCTGGTAGCCTGTGGCTTCATTTGGTGAAAGGGTTAAGTGAGGAGGAAGAATTTTGTGCTGTCCACACTGCATGCTGTTGTGTGTTCACATATGACAGAATGGTCACTTTCACTTTTCACGTTGTTCAAAAGTAAAGATGTGGAAAAAGTGTTGTGCTCTCTGTTCTAATCCACACACTTTATCTTTATTAGGCCTTATTAATAGACTGGATCAGGTGCGTTGTAAAAGGAAAAACATTACAGTGCGCAATGCAGTGAGCCACCTGGATCATAAGTAAGTAAGAACCACTAACATTTCTCTTACCTGCTGTCCTTTCAGGTTCCCCACGGTGTTCTGTTCGTCAATGTCCAGAAAATCAGCCTGCAGTTGTCTGGCTGAGGCTCCAATGCTTTCTGCTGTGTCTCCTGAATCCTCCAGCTCCTCTGTGAACTTATCATTGCCTGAGTGTTCCTGAGGTGACTCTTCTGTTTCATGAGAAGGTGAAGATTCACAATGGGTTTGAGTCTCACTGTGGTGAAGATGTGTTACTGGTAGATCTTGGCTCCTCTGAGTAGCAGAGCCTGGAGAACAGAAATCTTCTGTCTTCATACCTTTGACTTGAGGCCTGCTGTGGCTTTCTGTCTGTTTTCTCTTCACCATGATCATCTCTTTGGTTGCACAGATGTTTTTCTGCAGTTCTGCTCCTACCTGAGCCAGACTGTCTAGGTTTTCTGGGCAGGCCACAGTGGCCAGCAGGTCCACCTGCTGCAGCACAGCATCCACCTGCTCTGCTTCTACCTGCAGATACTCAGTTAAGCTCTGTGGATGTAAAACATTGATATAAAAACCACAGAGTTAATAGTCCGTGTTGATCTCAACTATAACTTGAAATTCAATGACAAAATCATAGTGTACACTTAGACAATTGATCATATGACATATACCATATATCACCATTCACTGACACAAGCAGAAAAAATGTCAAATGTTTAGATGCAACAACACATTTGTGTTTGGAATTTAAAGAGAAGATATCTTATTATCTTCTGTTTAGGGAGGTATTGTTCCCAGTTGAAAATTTTCCACTAGATTTTAACCAGTGTCTGCTACTGAAACATTCAGTGGTTGGAGACCCCAACCTGGCAATAGAGGATGTAAACTTAACGATGCGGTTAGTTTTAGAGTTACCTGGTACATTTAATAGTAAAGCAAACTGAATTTAGAAACTCCTAACCTCCTAATACAAGGGCCCAATCCCAAATAGTGGACCAAAATGTACATTACTTACAATGCTATACATGACATGTCAGGGTTGTTCAGTTCCATGTTATCCTATCCAGCACAATGTGGGGCCCCTAACCTACCTAACCTGATGATTATTAGGTACGCAGAATCAGGTGTAAGTTGAAACTCCAAACGAAAACAACCAAACACATCTGTGGTATTTTGAAAGTGATTTCCTTCCTATAAGAGTGTACACAACTGTCCATGAATAAAATATGCATCATTGGTTCACTGTTTTTCAGTCCACTTGATTCTTGCAAGAGCTGAACATTTTTCAATGTGATATCCTGTATATTCACCTGAAGATCCTGGAAAAACTGTGTGCTCCCAGGTGCAGGGAGTGTGTTTAGGGCGTCTTTTATTAAGTTTATGGAGGACATTCTCTCTGCCATCCTGGCTGCCACCTGAGCCTTGGCAGTGACTAACTCCCTGAAAACATCACTGCCTTCAGAGAAGAGCTCCTTCACCTCTCCCATCTTGTTCCTCAGCTGGCTTTCAATTACCTGGAAAAACCCAGCAAAATATACATAAAGTACAGAAAGTTTGAAGTTAGCCAAAACCACTACTTCTGCAATTATGTCCTTTGCCTATGTGTCATCACTGGACAGTTTTCAGTCCACATTCACTAGTCAGTTATATGGCCTGGACAGACTTACCTGCAGCTCCAGTGGGTGCTCTTTGCTATGTAGCAGCTCCTGGATTTCAGCAGACCTATGATGAAAATGGTCTAAATTTTCCTCCTGAATCTTCAGCTCCTCCTATAGGACAATTGGAGAAAGCAGTTACAATCAAAGGCATGACTCTCTAGATAGGGCAACATCCTCATACTCATAAAATTAAAATTACTCATAAAATATAGTTAATTACTATAGACACTGTCAACATATAATAATAACTTTAGTCACCCTAGAACTCTATTTGGATTAACTATGTACGGTGTCCAGATATCATTTCCTCTTATAAAGGTGCAAATCTGTTTATTTCCGTCTGGTTAGTGTCTTCTTTCTTAAGAACATCTGGAGACACAATTCTAAGATTTTCCAGGTAGATGTTGCATGTTGGCAAGAAACATTTTCAATTGCCAATGCTCATTATTTATGGTCATACTAATCATTTCCAAAATGATGAATGCTTTGGAAGAGTCTCTCAGCCATGTATTTTGTTCAGGTGGGTGAAGGTTGTCCTGCTTTACACTAGAAAACCATTAGCAAATGGTGAAAGTAATACCAAAAATAAGTAATCAAAAAGTAATTTATCACAGGTTGATGAAATTGTGACAGCAGTTACCGGTATAAAGCAACGTGCAAGGTACAACTCACTAAAAACCTGATTTTCCTGTGGTGAATTAAGTGCCCATTTAATGTCATTGGAATTAAGAGCCCATTTAATCACTGCGAAGGCAGTTTTTCATTTAAAAAACCTCCTAATACTGTTTAAAACGAACGTGTTGCAGAGGAGCATAAATATCTTTTCCATTACTTGCCCACATAACCCAACAGCTGTGTATGTAATCATCCTTGGGCTTGCCTTCCTTTACAGAGTCATTAGCCCATCCTAAGTGTTTTTCATCATTAATATTATTATCATAATCCGTATCATCATCGTCAAATGTGAATTTAATTATTATCACAGACTGCACAGGACATGTACATGGGGGACATTTTTAGCATTAAGACTGCACATCAAACTGCCAAAGATTGCAGCATGCAAGCACATGCAACCTGCGCAACAGGATTTGGGTGCCAAATTCTCTGACACTACCACAGAGAATGTGGAAATAGCCTTCAGCATATTTTTACTTTTGACCCATTTTAGAGTAATACTGATTCTTATCTTTTAAGACGAAATGTACACAAACAAAATCTACAAATTCATTGAGTGGTGCTTGTTGGTCAGCAAAGTCTGAAGAGCAATTTAAGTCAAAATGTACCTGCACTGCAGCCACGTCCTGCTCTGTCTGAAAGGGCTGCGACTGGGCAAGTGTCACTAGCTTGCGTGTGGTCCAGCCATCCACTTCTCCAGCTAATATGAGGAGCTTCTCCCATAAGGACAACCCAACCTGCAGGTTGTCTAGACAATAGTCTGTTCTCTCTGTCACCTAAAGAGGAAGTGAAGAGGAGCATACTTTACTGATTGTGCTTTTTGTTTTTGAACAGTGAAAAAGAAAGTGTGTATTGTGATGGGCGTGGCTTAATACGTCATTCCAAACAGCAGTAGCATTCTAAACAGTACAGCTGATGATGTCAGAAAGTAAAGTAAGCATACGTCCAGCCAGTGGTCCATGAGAGCATCCGCCTCGCTTTCAAATGGAGCATTGGGGCAGTCTGGAATCTTCCTCATCTGAGACTGCAGCTGTCTACACACAACCCTGAATTCCTCGACTCTGTCTCCAAGAGCACTCAGCTCTGATTTCATACTGCTGACCTGCGCATTCACATTAAACAAACACAAAAACAAATACAACATGAGAAATAACAACAGGAACTAATAAAAATCACATTTAACCCTTTTAAAACTTTTAAAACAGGCACAAGGGGCAATATATCAGCCCACATTTCAACTGGTCAGTTCGACAACCAGATCCAAGTCCATATCATGAAAAAACACTGATTTTGCCCTCTGATTTGAGATGAGAGAGTATGACGCAGCATTTAAAAATTGTTCAGACAGTAATGTTCTGATTCCAGTCCACATGGCAACTAAGCTTCTAAAAAACCTGATTTGAATTCAGTGTTTTTGTGATAATGTTTACACACTTTAACATATTCAGTTAATAGCATTTAAGCCTTGTCTACTCACACTGTATAAATTTTAAACATTAATTGTTCTTCAAACAAGGCATGATACAAGGCAGCCTGTCAGAGTACACATGTCATTCCTAAAATCTCAGCAAAATAAATAGTTTGTGAATATTAAAATGATGGTTTTGCACCATAAAACCACACAGCTGACCTCAGTAGGAAAAATATAAAACTTGAAGGATAGGAGTGCTTAAGTCCTTCTAAAAGGATAATATATTTTTATTATACTCAGTCAGAGCATTTCATATTTATTTACTAATTCACTTCTTAAGTTAAACTCTATTGTTCTGTTGATTCAGAACTTGCACTGTTGATGTGCTGTGCTGTAGCGCATGCTTATGATTTCCATGCTCTATTACTATCTTTCAAAATAATCCACTGAGGAGAAAACAGCACTTGCTGATGCATATGAGATGTATTACATCACATCACATTACACCTGTCAACACTTTACTAATTAAAGTCATTATTAAAGTAATCCTTCTGACTGTATATCTTGTATATCTCTTGTTTTCAATGGAGTGGCAGTACTTTTACTTGAGTATAATTACTTGAGTATAATTTACTTGAGTATAAAAATGAGTATAAAATCTTCATCCACTTCTTATTGTTTAGTGGATCTTACCTTTGAACTGTCCACTTTCTGCAATAGCAATGCAAATCTCACCCTTTTGGGACTAATAGGTTTATTGTCTTTTCTTATGTTTTGTTTTTCAGAAGTTAATATATAAGTTTTGTAGTTAAAATACTCTACAGTTGTTAATAAAATAATAAGTCTAACGTTTAAGCAGTTAATGTAACTGAATAGAAAGTAAATGTTATGTCTTGTGTTACATAAAATGAACCACTAAAATGAATTGTGAGAAATAGATGTTTGTAACATAATGTGGTTAAGGCTGCCACCTACTGCACTGTAACAGGGTACTACAGTATAAATGTGTAATAATGCCCCAGTACATACTCTGGCAAAGAGGCGCTGAATGTTGTCTTTGCCCATGTAAGACACTTGCTCACTGATGGTCTGCTCTGCCCTCTGCAGGGTGCCACCCAGATGGCTGCGACAGCTCTGAAACCTCTTCAGAAGCTCAATTATGGAAAAGCAATCCTCCCGACTGCATGAAAGGAAATTACATGCATTCGTCACATGACATAGACATAGTCACATCAAACCGATCAAATGTTTTAATTTTCATATTGTATTAGCATTTAATTTTTTCCCATAGTGTTCTAACCATTCAGTCACAGATTTGTGCGTCTCCATCCACTGTGTTTCAAGGCCTGAAAGGCCTGGTGCATTTGAAAATTCAGCCTGAATGCTCTGGATGTCTGAGTGTAGAGTAGCTAGTTTATCCTCCATGTCTGTCAAACAACGCAACCTGTAAATGAAAGAGACAGAGAGAAAAATATGATGTGAAATAGATAAAGACAAAAATGTAGTTAAAGAGTTAAAAATAAGTCAGAATTATTTGTATTAAATGTCAGCAAATGTTTGTTACACATAAAAAATAGTCCACAATAATCTATGATCACATAGAGGGAAGTGGGACAAAAAGGATGGTGATGTGATTTTTCAGACATGTATGAACACAAAAACAGATTCAAAATCAGATTCACCTAAGATATATCTGTAAATGAAAAATGTATCTAATATATTCGCACAAAATGGAAAAGCACCAGGAGTCACTTATTTAAAGCATCTTTACCTTAAATGAGCTGCATAACTTCTCTTTAGACAACGTTAAAATGGCAAAAAAACAGCAAAAACAGCAAAAAAAGACACTTGGAAAATTTAAATGCAGCTTTAAATGTATCACTTGGTCTTTCAATAAATACTTTTAGGATACTTTAAGGACACACGGTATCATCTTTTCTTCCCTTAGAAGACAAGCACATATATTTTTAAGACTTGGGGTTGAATGCTGGAAAACTCTGTATTATCACGTAATAATTCCTATAATTAAACAATTTAAATAATAAATAAAGTAGTACATGGTTAAAACTGCAGTTTTTGTGATTTGAAATATTTTATACTGATTTTGAAATAAAAATCCCCATCCCATCCTCACCTATGCTGCAGGGCGGGCAGAGTGGGCTCCTTTAGACCCTGTCTCTCCAGTGATCCCTGCACCTCCTTGAGTGTAACCAGCAGGGCTTTTTTCTTTCTGCCTAGTGATCGTTCTCTCTGGTCCTCCTCCTTTCCCTGTGATCTCTCTGTTACTCTTATTCTCTTCACTCCACCCACCTCCATGACTGCTGCACGTTTGACCAGTGTAGACACCATATCCTGACAGCTGCTTGTGTTACTGCCCTGTGTCATGCTCATGCCTACATCCCTCAGCATATGGTCTAACTCTACAGCTTCCTGCCTGGCTTGCTGAAGTCTCTGTTTAATGGATGCAGTTGGTAAAGTAGTCCCTGTTATTGCAGAAATCTCCTCATCTAGCTGGTGTAAGCAGGGCAGGAGGCATTCTAGAGACTCCAGAGTTGACTGTGCCCTCCCTAATCGATGGTTCAGCTGCTGCAGACGTTGCATGCAGTGTTGCATGGTTTGCTGCAGTGGCAGATGGGCTTGAATCTCAGCCTCAGTCAGGCCTGCAGAAATAGCCACTTGACTCTCAGACTCAAAGAGGAGTCTCAGTTCTTTTTGAATTTGCTCTCCAAGACGCTGAAAAGAAAGATAAAGCCAATAAGCAAGAGTGGTAAGCTAATAACACTGTCAAAAATGATTAGCATAATTATGAAAATGGAACCTTAAAACATTAAGTACTGTGCAAACATTTGACACTCCAAACATGTTACCTGTGGAGGCAATACTTATTTTACAATAGTTCACTTTTAGATAATCAAAACAAACATAGCACCTAGCCAGCAGTGTTTAAACTTTCGCATATGAGTGTAGCTTATGTGTTCATTTCTGATGATGACATTACATAATGAAGTTGCATGCCGTGATTTACGCTCAGCAACAGCTTTATATATATCCCATTTTTTTGCATGTATGCCCTATGCAAACTTAGAAATTCCTTGAAGTTCAGGGAGCATTACGTGCAAGCTTGCACGACATTTGCTTGAAACTCTACAGGGCTGAGTAATATCAGTTTGCTTTGTTCATAATTGTCCAGTAAGTTCATTAGCTGCTGTACCTTTAATTCTCCATGAAGGGCTCCAGAGTCCATGAGGGCATAGTTAGTGATGTCCACAGGTTTCTGAGCAAGCCGGTTAAGCTGATCAGACATCAGTTTGATATGAACATCAACTGGCTCTAAAAGCTTCAAGGCACTCTCCAGTGACTTAATTCTGTGAAATGAGGAATATTTACTTTCGTGACAGTTTAACTTGCCAGATATCAAATGTGTGTTTGTCTGTGTATGCCTGTATGTACTACCTGGACTGAAAGCAGATCTGCTGTTCTCTCCAGTTTTTAAGGAGCTGTCCTCTCTCTGTCCCAACACTGCACCCATCCTCCATGTGTGAAGAGCTCTGAAGTTCAAGCTCCATCCAAAGAGACTCTGTATGCTGCTTTAGCATCTATATACAACAAAATTAATTCTGAATTAAATTTCCCTAAACCCTATCTACTGCATTCCGATACAGTGACCCTTTACTGTCTAGTGCAGCCATGAAACATGTTTAAAGTGAGATATACATCCAGGAGTTTTATATAAGGCAATAGAATACTAATTTTGTCACATGGCAACAGTATGCAACAAATTTGGAAAGCATATAAGAAGAGAAATGAATGTAATGTACACTGCCAGATCATATATACATATAGGAATATGGGAACAACCTGGAGTTCCTGAAGGTGTGTCTTCAGGGAGGCAGGTGAGAGGCTGAGGCTTGTTGGGAACTCTGTTCTCAGCTGCTCACTGTTCATCTGCAGCTGCTGTTGGAAAGCTGAATGTGCAAATCTCTGGCTGTGACAAAACCAAAAAACATTCTGCGTAGTAAAGCCAAAGGCAAAGTACATCACATTAGAAACACCATCTTTGGTTATTATGTTACTACAATAACTGACTGCTTTTATTAGTGTCGAGGTGTTAACACATCAAACATTTGTAAACATTGCACAAGAAGTGATCCATGCAGGAATGCAAAAAAAGAATTACCTGCTGTGAGCTTCCTGTGAGGGAGTCCCCTCATCCTGTGCTCTGGTAATGTTAATAACAGTCCTACTGGATGTGTGTTTGGTCTCCTCACTCTTGGCCTGAACAATACCCTGCAGGAGAGGGGCAAGATGAGGCTGAGTTACAGGGCTACCAACTCCCTGAGCAAAAGAGTGTGGTGTCCAACAGCCCTATCCAATTACAGTGGATTAACTTCAGCAATCTACTGCTGAGCTTAAGATGGTACACCTCAGCCAATCAGGGATGACGACTTCTCGTCATAGTGCTTATATTCTGCGAAACAAAGGGGAGTAAAGGAATTGTACACATCCATGGAACACAAAAATGTTTGTGGACTGTTTCACTACACATTTGTCTTGCAAATTCATACAGAGTAACCATAATATGTATCTATCATGTTAAGTAATAGAAAAGTTATGCCAATAAGCATAGCCGGTTTTCATATTCCTAAAATGTAGAGAAACAGAGAGGTTTACTGTATCTCTCATAATATTTTTTTTTTCACTTAGGTGAACATTACATGATCAAGCAAATCAAACAGGCACTTGAAGGAGAAAATCTTGTACATCTTTAAAGTTACAGTAAAGGTAATGTTATGGCAGTAATAAAACACACACTGACGCGCACATACACAGAGACACAGACACACACACACCACACACACACACACACAAATACATGAACACACGTGCACATCCAACCACACATACACACACACGCGTGCCTGAGCATATGCATGCACATGTCCATGCACATGTACCTGGTAGTGTACTTGGCTTAGTGATTGGTCAGCAGGCAGTTCAGTCTCTCTCAGCAGGGTGCTGTCCTGGGTTTGATCCCCCCTGCTAAGAACACTTATACATATAAACTCCCAAACAGGCCATCGGGTTCAATCAGGCCATAAAAAAGAGCATGTGCAGGAGCATAAATATAAATGAAGCGAAGTGGGATTAGGATGGTGGTACATAATGTTTAAATAATGAGTAAAGCTGTAAAATATAAAGTACTGTGCAAAAGGGAAATTTACACTTAAAACATTTTTACTACTGGACAGGAGTGTTAAGTTGGTGTTAAAAAATAATATTACAATAAATAAAATTAAACATTATTACAGTATATAGTGGTTTAATGTGTGGCAAAGTGTTCTCCTAACCATTTCCAGACGTTTTTTTTCTCATGGAAGTCCAATATTCATTGAAGCTACATTTTACTTCATTAGATTAAATTAGGTGGGCTGCTTATGGGATTTTATTAATCCACACAATGACTGGAGGCAATGAGCAGAAAATCCGGAACCAAACCTGTGTTCTGCTAACCAGCTCACAAAATATCATCTCCTTTTTAGAAAAAAAGGAAATCCTGATACTTTTTTACTGCATTCTAGTTTATTTGAGTTTATTCTAATGTTCACTTGAGCTTTCGCTGGCAGAAAGAAACAAACTGTTGTTATAAAAAGATTAAAACAATTTTCCCAGGTCCCTAAGACTTTTGCCAAACATGCTCTGCTTCTTTAATATTGTCCTATTCTTTGACTATATACCAAGGGATGTAAAAGCAAGACTTTATACTCCACTTCTGTGTAATTCAAATGAATCACTGCCCAATGAGTCACCTGTGCTGGCATGTTGCCTTTGTGCTGCCTGGGTTAATATAGTGAACTGTCTCCTGTCTCCCTTCTCTCTCTCTCAAATGGGTGGTTGCCAGACAGGATCTAGCTGAGGGTCTCAGCATCTCATTAAGTCCATTCAGAGCCTCCAGACCCCCCTTAGGCTCCACAGCTGAGGAACAGGCCTGAGTGTAGAAGCATAACATAATGTGTAAAAGCTGCTGTACAGTGGATACAAAGGCTGCAAAGCTATAATCAAGGGGTGATTAATGGAACACTTAGTGCAAGATTAAAGTTACAGTTAGTACAGGTTCTGAATTATGATTATATTTAGGTTGAATATGTAAATCAAGATGTTAACATGCTTCATGCTTCATCTGTTTGAAACACATTTCAACATTTGGGTGGAAAATGTCACTCTAGTTGCAAGCAGGTGCAACTTAATCATCTATAGCTGTGAGCAGAGTTTTGTGCAGAGGTGCCTGCATGATGACCATTTTGAAAGTGAAGTGAATCTCATTAGAGGTAATAATACTTGCTAATGTGGCTAACTGAAGGTGATTAGACAGCAAAGCCCCTGCCAAGTGTTTACTAATGCAAAGAGGCAAACATATTATGCCTTATAGCCAGCCCAGACATGAAGAGCTGCCATCAGTCATAACTGCACACATTTTCATGATCAGACACATCGGGAATCTTCTAGAGCTCTACCAAATCACTAATTGCACATGAGAGGTATTCCAGAAATTCATTAAAACCATAGTTTTTATGATACAAACAGTCCTATGAAAGATATATGCTATACATAGCTTCTATGTATTCCTTGTTAATTCAAGAAGCTACTTTACATTATCAGTTGCTGTTTTTCTTGTTATCTCTATGGAATGGGGGCTAGATGCCAGTTCTGGAAGGCTGGAATCCTACACAGTTTGATGTACAAACATATCTTCAGGGCAGCCATTCACTACGCCTGATGTATGGTATGATCCAGTCACCACATGCACATTTTAAAAACCTTGAGGCAATGAATCTCACTGAAGAACCATTGCTGCATCATATATGTGGCTGCTGTTTTAGCTCTGTATTTATAATAATTTATTTGAATACATTTATTTGTAAACATATAATGGCAAAATCTTAATGCAGAAATGTAATTTCTATAATACAGTATGTAGAACATTATATGCAGAAATGTTCCAGAAGTACATCAAATAAAATGTCTTAACATTAACCTTATCTAAAGCATTTTTTTGCCTTCTAATGTAAATGTAATACCATGCAGGTACACAAATTTAAAAGCGTAACCAGCGGCAAGTCCTATATACATTACGCGTGTTCCTCTGTATGTGAGAATGTTTCACTGCAGTGCCCCTGACAACCGATTAAATAAATGAAATCATTCAACAAAATAAATTAATTATCAAGTGAAGATGATACTGTCGTCCTGCAGTGAACAGCAAGCAGAAACAGCTGTGCTACGAAGAATTCAATGCAGTGTATGCACATAAGAACATGCAGTGTTAAGGTACCTGGTCAGCGCACGCTTGGTCTGGAACACAGCCAGTGTTAGTGTCTAATTCACATTTCAAAACAGCCATGTTAATTGACTCCCTTCGCTGAACCTCTTGCCACAAATCAGGCAGAAAAGACTTTAATGCCGAACACACAGCCTAGGCAGTAAGACACAGTACAGGTTTTTAGATGTAAGTTATCTAAATAATTGTCACAGCCTGTCATGACATGCTTCTGCTATGATCTCTGTGATATTACTTGTGCACCTACATAAAGACATACAATGTCAGCAGTGAAATTTCACTGACTCGTCGCTGGTTCTTCTACTTGCTACCTCCAGTGACTTGCAGCTATAGTAAACAACTATGTTCTCTAGGAAGATCACATTAATCACAAACACAAAGCCTAAACCAATCACAACAATCCATTGATCCTGCTAAATCCAGTCAGCTCAGGGAGTTCTACATGTCAGTTCATTGCAGGTTTGAATTACAGTCAGTGCAACATGTTATTAGTTAGTTACATGTTATTAGTTAATGCAGAGTGAGGCCTGCTTTGCAATTTTATTTACCTCCCACTGGGCCCTGACAGAGAGAGAGAGATGCTCCATGTCTCTGAGTTGGGCCTCAGAACAGAAAGCTGATAAGCCCTCTACAGCATTTAAGAACTCGTCTAACACTGATGGCTCAAGCTGCTGCAGTGCCCCCTAGAGGTAGAAAAGATAAAGTATTTTGACCATATTACACATTTACTGCAGTTTTACTGCAGAATTCTATGGTACACTTGTAAAAATAAAGGTGCCAAATAGATGCCATTTTTTTTCGTTTCAAATATTTGGATTCACCTGCTTCCTCCTGGCCTGCTCTTCAGATATTTCCCTGTTGTTGAAGATGGTGATGACCTCTTCTATATGTTCAAGCAGACGCTTTTTGGCCTTCTCCATCCGACTCCTAGCCATGGCCTGGGCTCTAGAGTACACTTCAGCTTGCCCAGGTATGCGGGCAGCACCCGGAGTTTTGCCTTGGCCTCGCTGTCTTTGCCGAGCCTTTGGCTGGGCCTGAACTTGTTTTAAAGAGTGGGGTGAGATACCATGCTGGGCATGTGTGGATGTGTCAAACTGTGTGTGTAGCTTGGCTTGGGCTTTTGGTGACGTCTTGAAATGTGGACGTGATATCTCAGCAGACTGAGGAAAATGCTCATCCTTTGCAAGAGGGTCATGCTGGTGTTGTGGGGTAGTAGTTGTGGTTTGAGGCTTAGATTTGGGTTGCATGTCGGTATGTTGCTGTTGTGAAGTTACTGGAATATTGCACGTGCTTTGAGAGCTGCTGTCAGAGCCTGGAGTCTGTTGGGGTGTCTCCAATGACATGCTGGTTTCACTCAGGCCTATACTTAAAACTTGAATTTCCATTTCAGTCTCTGAAAGCACAGTTTGGGTTTGTTTGGGCTGTCCATCTTCATTTCTCAGAAGAGCATCGGGCTCATCATGAGGATGGCCCAGCGAGAGTACTTGGAGTTGGGCAACAGGTTTGGCTATCAACTGCTTCTGTACCTGACAATGGTCATAACTCTGCTGGCTTTGATGCTGAGTTATCCTCCCTTGAGAAGGCGCGGAAGACTGAATGTCATGCGTTTGTACGGTTCCTGCTTGGGCCTTTGGAATGGTGTACGCGTGGACAATAACCTTTGGTGGTGGATGACCCTGAGTTTCCCCTAAGCGTTTTATTCCCATACATGTAAGAATCCCTGTAACCTCCTAATAAAGGGAAAAGAGGGAATATGAGTTGATGTATGACCCAGGATTCAATTTTGCCTGAAATAAAACTTAAGGGTTGGTATATACACCAAAACTTTATCTCATAGAAAAACTGCTCAAATTAATTTCATGTCACTTCTTGTAGTATCATTAGTAGAAAAGGATGTTTTAACAACTGAATTATTTCTATTCCATTTATTGTGTATGATGTTTTATCTGCTTATTTTATCTCTGTTTTAGAGGTCTAACCATGGAAGCGAGTTGAACATTTTGTTGCTTGTTCATATACATGCATATAGGTTCATCTATACACACCATCAAAGATTAAATGAAGTATAAAAAAACCCCAAATCAAAATACATTCAATATTTTATTTCATAGTTACCTGACACTGTTTGACAGTGCATTGTATTCTTTTCTGTAGGGCAGAAATGCTGAAGTAGGGCAGTAAGGAGTTTTTCTGCACATTTTCCAGGAAAGACTGCAGGTCTTGTCCTTCCATCACAACCTGGCTCTCCAGCTGCAGTCCTCTGCTGATCAGTGACTATAATTAGAAAACAAATGAAGAGTCCTCTCTGAAATTCCCCGACATTGTAAAAATGACTCTTGACACTGATATGTACTGATTTTCATGCTCACTTTGTTTCTGGTGTGAGGCTCTTTGTGCCTGTGATGCCACTCTTGCAACTGTTGGCAGACTTCTACCGCTTCTGTGTTCCAGTGGCCCAGCTCAGCAAGCTTTCCTTCCACCAGAGACATCCTCTTCTGCAGGCCTTCACAAGTCTGCTCTGTCCTGCTCAGAGCCTCTCTCATCTTCTTACAGACACATGCACAAACACAACCTTAGATACATTTTACTTCCAAACTTTGTAACAGCCTAAAAAAATATATCTAAAATTGAAAATAGCCAGCAAGAGGCCAAATAAAGCTTTGCAAATTGCAATGATTAGTCTAACATTTATATTTAAGTTCAAATTCCAAGATTAAGATAAATGGTCCAAATTTTTTTACATTGCAAGACAGAAAGCTGTACGTGAAATTTAAATCTGACAGGCCCCTAATAAATTGTCAGGTCCTGTTGCATTCGGACAAACATTTAAATATCCATCTCAGATGAAGAGATGTGCAGTTTCTATTTAAAAGTATCACCTCTGGAAATGTGCGTTTGAGCTTCTGAAGTGCCTCTTCACTGAATTCTGGAGATGGAGATAAAGAGTCCAAATCTAACTCTGACATGTTCTTTGACAAGACCTGGAAAGCATGTGACAGGGAAATACATAAACACAGACATGAGACAGATGCGACAGTAAGGAAATTACAGTTAACAAGAAAAAAATAGCTTTGTAAACTAACAAAATGAAACACTACACTAATTCTGTGTTAAACTCAAGTCATGGGAGGTGAAGAACAGAGGTACCTGAAGTTTCTGTCTATATGTGCGTAGAGTTCCAGACGACACTTGCACTGCCTCTCTGAGTGTCCAGCCTGCTTCCTGAAGCAGCGTGTGTGCGACTTGAGCTGATGGGGCTATGCTGCTGGGCTGCTGAGGTGCCACTGCCTGGAAAGTATAAAACATTGGCTTCATGCTAGATATATGGCAACTATACAGAGATTAACAGGCTCCTATGCATTTGTCTGGAAACAAACTACTACGAACTATATTTGTCAGGAAACGAGTTACATTATTCTCTGGAGATCCATCTAAATGTAAAAGCTTGCTTGGGAAAAAGTTATGTTGATAGCTGATAACTGATAACTGATGAAACTGAGTTGTAATAAACAGAAAGCAACAAAAACACAATTTTGTTGTATATTTAAGTTCAAATTTCACAACATTAGAAATTGTTTAACTAACCTGTTGCAGTCTATTTGACACAAATAATTTAGTTCTCTAAAACTGAAATCAGTATAAGTAATTTCCATGGTAGTTGTCTGTAATCAAAAAATTGACTGAAGATGCTATTTTTAGACAAATAACTATATGAGTGTCAAATATCTAGTTCTTCCTTTATACTCACAAACTTGGTCCTCTTGATGAAGTCGGCCCACTTTGTGTTGAGTGCAATGAGCTCATGTGCCAGAGTGTAGCTAGTGGAGCTGTCTGTCACCTCAGTCAAGAAGTTGCCTGCTTTGTTCAGCCTGGCTTGGCAGGAGCTCCATTCAGACAGGTTGTAGGAAGCCCGCTGCATTACAAACAGGCATGACAGAAGCACTTCTGAGCTTTGTTTTTAAAAAGAAATCATTTTGTTTTCCTGTCCTTCTAGTTTTGGTTTGCACTGTACATAACAACTCTGATTAATGTTATGTATGTTGATTAAAAAAACAAAAAAACTACTCACTATACTAGAAAACTGGTCAAAAATCATGCAATGAAGTTACTGTGCAACTTACTGTAGAAACATTTCTGTCTTGCGACTTGTAAAGCAAAGAACAAACTTGTACAGCACAGCACAAATTTGAAAGCTAACGTCATTTTCCACAAATGGTACACACATGGTATGCTGGTTTTACAACACACACACCCACTCTACCCGCTCATAATGGTGAGATTCCACTATAAACCAGTCTGGCTCCCAGACTACCACCAATAATGCATGCAAACAGATGAGCTGAGAAAGCCAACCTTGATGGGTTAAACACACACTACGTCATTCAGTACCTCTTTCCCTGGTGTTTGAGTCTGTTCCTCCAGGAAAACCTTTAATGAGTATAAGCAGTCTTTGTAGCATTTCCATTCAGCCAGCACATGGTCCATAGTGTCCCTCACTGCAACTGCTGCTTCCCCACTCATTTCTGCCTCCTTCTCAGCCTCCCTCACCTGTCTGGACACGGCCCCAGCGTCCTCCGCTGCAGAGCAGAAGATAACATCAGGATCAAATTAAATAGTATGCAATATTAAAGACATTTTCTTCCATATTTATTTGATGGAATTGCTCACCCAGGGCTGCCTTGCTGGTGTATATGCTAGCAGTCTGTTTCAGTTCACGAAGAGACGCCTTCAGCATGGACACTAAGTCTTGTGTATTGATGCTGTCCTAATTCAACACGCAGCAATGAACATTTCAGCTCATAAACAAAACCAAAAGAAACTTAACTAACCCAAAATTGTTTCTGAAAATGGAACAGTCGTTTACATAGAGTTATACTTTAAAAAAAAAACACCACCACTGAGAAAATATTTTGTTGACTAGGCAATGTAATGGAACCTACATGCCAGTCCTGAATAAGTGATTGCACAGCCTCCTGAGAGCCATAGGGTCCCTTCCAGCTGTTCAGCTTGCATTTGAGACAGTCTAAAAGCTCATGGACCTGGTGCCACTGCTGCTTGTACTCCAGCTTAATGCCATGGTACTTCGCTGTCACTCTGACATTGGTGAAACTGTGGGAATAGTTTGTATGAATATATGAAAAAGGCATAACTAAGCTAAGTCCTGGCCAGGATTTAGAAATACATGCATACCGTCTCTTCAATTCATCAAGCTTTTCAACAGGAACCTGACAGCCATCTTCTGTGTTTTGGAATTCATGAAGTACGTCCAAGTGCCCACACATATCACCTAGTAGGACCTTAAAAGATTATAAATATTAAATGTACTATAGGTCCATACATTTGTAGATCGTTTACTCAACGTATCGATATTGGTACATTCCTGTGCTGTAAATACACATCTAAGCAGCTGATTTCACTCATTAGAAGCGGTGTATGGATACTATTGTGCAAGTAGAGCATTATAAAGTAGCCTTGATAAAGTAAAACTAATTTTTATACTGCTTTGAAATGACCTTTAGTGTGGTGAATTGGATAAGTGTTGGTCTATGCTGTTCGGTGTTCACTTTTTCTATTAATTAGCACGAGATGCATGCTGCACCAGTGAGAACATTTAGCAAGCAGTTTACTAGGCTGTACTAATTTAACGATAACAAACTGAACTTAATTTAATGAAATTAAAGAAAATTAAACGAACTAAACTGAGACAGTTTCTTGCAAACCTTAAGCTTCTGTTGTTTGTCTCTGGCATCTCTTGCTGCACTTGCATGGTTTTCAGAGTTGACCTGCTCCTCAGACAGCACTGCCTCCATACTCTGTAGCCATTTATCCACAGCATATAGGGGAGCAGGCAAAGCTGGATCTAGTTCAGTTCTGTACTGCTGCAACTGCAAGAAACAGACTGTCACTGCATACCAAAACACTATAAACAACACTGTATGATGTGTTGCAATTGACAGCAGGATCGTAGCTATTTTTTGGATCATAGAACTATTTTTTCTGTTACTACATTACAGTGTTTAAGTACAGGATATTTGTGACTTTTTTGTTTTCTGTGGCTTAGTTGTGTTCTTATGTCCTAGATTCTGATTTTACAACCGTTTTATACAGTTAAGTGACCCTAGCCTAGGATGCATTTCAACTAATCACTGTCGTAGGAACAGATCTGAGCCATAAATCGAGGTCCCTCCAAAATGGTAGCCTAAATAGTACGGCAAAACTTTAATGCAAATAAATGTTATGAGATTCCATTACATGTCATTTTAAATCTCCATTGTTCCATTCATCACAAAATGCAAAAGGCAACTTCTGTGTTATAGAAAACGAAAAATATCTGACATGCACATATATACACATACATACACACTAAAACTCACTAATGCTCACAGAGGAACTATCTGAGTAGTGAAAGTTAACAGTGATAAAAAAGTCCAGAAATATACACCTAGCACAGACATACACATGACAAACACATGCCTCATTTACAGTGGGGGCAGATTTTAGCGAATTAAAGGGGTATTGTAAAAAAAAGTGAGGGCAGATTTAACCTTCAAAAACCTCATGCACACACGAACAATAATACTCCAACACACCCTCTCCTCCATATGGTCCCATGCCTTTCTCAGGCCAAGCTGCTCCTCGCTGAGTTTTGTACTACGCTTCATTGCACTCAGCATTGGAATCACAGGTCGCCGCTGCTCATAGAAAGACCCTATGAAGGTCTGGAATGCCTATTAACAAGTCCAAGTACAAAAGAACCACAGATAAATCATTATATGTATTTACAGAAGAGATTCAATTGACATTAAGGCCAAAGTGTAAACTTACCTGATACCTCTCTGCATACTCTTTACCCTCTGTCGAGGACCATACATCCAACAGCTCTTCATAGGCTCGCTGAAGCCAGTAGGTCATCTCTTTGACTTTCCGACTGGGTGATGCCTATTACGATTTTGAAAGATATTTGGACATTGTTATTATGAAATGCCAAAGCACAGTAATGTGGTGGAATCATGCATTCCACTTTGAGTCTGTACCTGAAACAAGGGGGAAGACAACACAGCAGGTGTGAAGTGGGTGGGAAGGTTGATAGGAGAAAGGCACTTGGGAGAAAGTACAGTTTGAAGCTACAGCAAATATAAAGGGGAGAAAAAAGTGAGCAAGAAAAACTGGGAGAACATGTTGCTGGTTAGGCTTAAGATGAGAGGGCAGGAAAGGGAAAACGAGAAAAAAAATCTAGGAAAAGTATAGCTTCATACAAAGACGGGAGAATCTGATCGTTAACCCTGTATCCAGAAATGGTTTCATATCTTACCTCAAGGTCATCATCTGCAGAGGGTAGATCATTGGAGTATTGCAGGAACTGAGCAACATAGGTCATAATAGACTTCTCATCAGGGTTATCAATATCAATATCTGAGAAAAGACACATGAAAATACATCTTGTAAAATACTTTTTCTTGAATACAATAGAACAAACAAAAACACAAACTGAATTTTTTCAGTTTATACCAACCCTCTGGTTCAAGCAGTCTGGGTATTCCCAGCTCCTGTTGGGCTAAGATGAAGGCATCCTCTAGGTTTTGGAGGTTGCTCCTGGTCTCACTAAGGGAGAGGTCCACCAAGTCTGGCCTTAGCGAGCAGATGATGGCCAAGAATGCCACGCCACTACTCCAGCTTGATTTGAAATCTTTTACTCTCACTGAGCAGCCCACTCTAGTGACAGAATGGTGGTAAGGTAAATAAAAAAGAAACTAATATTTTAGATCAGCAGAAACAATATTGTCCTATTCAAACTACGTAACAATTTTATTTTACACAATTTAAAACTTAAAACTTAAAAACCAACAGCACTTATTTGGAATAGCATTACATAAAATACAATCTCATTGTATATCCAGAGGGAGATGGTGTAAATTATTTTAATTATTGATTTCATTTAACATGGACAAACATTAAATCTGTATATTGCCATATATATCTATTTTGGATCAGTTCAACAATTAAAATCATCATGAATGTAAAATTCACCTGGCTTTTTACAGTATATAAATAAATAAATAACAACCAAAATTAAGATACTACACAACAACAACAATAAATTAATGTTATATGATACATTTTGAGATGCTGAGGTGCTGAGACAGTGGTCTGATGCTGCGTTTGAGAATATTGGAAGGCAGCAACTCACTTCCGACACTGGTCCCTCACCCACAGGAGAAGGGCCTTTTTAGCAGAGAGACGAAAGCGAGTGTGGAGGGGTGATGCTCTTTGTGGAACTGGGCTTCCTTGTACTGGGATACCAGGGGATGAGTCCTGGCTAGACAGGGACTCCAGAGAGGAGGAACGTGAACCAAAGGAGAGAGTGCTGGCTAACTCCTCTATCTGCAGATTTCACACAGATTTACATTTACAAAAGTGTTTTTAGAGCAATCAATAAAGAACTTGAATGTAGCACTTTTTTTAAATATTTAAATAGCTCAGCTCAAATACATAACAGAATTACATGTTGTACTAATATTATACCAGTAGAGTTCTGTTTTCATCACAATAGACATGCTGTAGGCAATACAAAACAATACTGGTATTGCATATCTGTAAATATAACAAAGGCATTTTTATATTATGCAGCTCGCACAGTTAAAAAAGCACTAGTATATGACCTATATCATTGTAACCCAATAGCAGCAATAAATTGTTCTCATTTAAATGCTGCCACTCTATGTGTTGTTTTTTCGTCTTTATACCCCATTGGCTAAATACAATAATTGCAGTTTCATCGCAAGTGACCTGACCCAAATTGTTCAGAGTGCACTGAAAGAAATGAATCACAATAAACTCTTTCAAAGAGTGAAAGCACCCATTTCAATAGGAGATTCCAACCTACATAATTCAATAACATGACACCTCCACTATTCTAAACAGTGTGATAGTGTGTGAAACATGACACTGGACATGTTAGAGCGAAACTGGAATATACCCTAAAGAAAGCATGGAAAAAGAACCATGTGTATTAGTTCTTCAAATAATAATTAATGAAAGCATACGTAAGCAGGGTACTCACATGACAGTGCAGGATTATGGTCCAAATCAGGCCCAAAATGATGGAAGGTTTCCCCTCTATAATGTCTGGTATGTTGATGTTTACCAGTTTGATCTGAGAGAAATGTTTCAATAAATAAATACAGAGTGATTTCACACAATTACACAATTAACTTTTTTGCACATTCAATGAAATGAAACAGAGGTTCCACAAAACGCACTGATTTATTCTTTAAAAAGTTCAAGGCAGTTTCAACATTGCCTCTCTGCTGGAAGACTCCATGGCCTTTCTCTCGTTTCTGTAGGGAAGACCAACACAGACAAGGCACTGAATTGTCTTTACATTTATACAATCCAGTCTCATATATCATACTCAAGTGGGCTTTGACACTAACCATGCGCTGGCAACTCACAACCTCCAGCAGGTCTAGTAACCAAGTTCCATCACTAATATCTGTAAAAAGATCCTGCACCAAGGAGGGAGAGTTCCTCTGGAAAACACAAATATCACAATAAAGTAAGCACTAAAGGTTTAGTCAGATTGATTCATTTTTCTTAAGAAAAATCTAAAATACACATTGATTGTCTTTCTTTTGTTTTACAGGCTGCAAATCTCATCATCTCTCATGGGGATAAATGTTAGAATACTTATTACTTAACAGGGATGCACGACCAAAATTGGAATTTTTGCACCAAAACATGCAAATGCAAAAAGCCAATTCATTATTTTAATAATTTTGTCCAAATTCATTAAATGAATAAGAGCACAGTATTTGTATGCTATTGCTCCACTTCCATGAAAATGTCATAACGTAATTATTAGTGATGGGCCGATCCACATTTTTTCCAGTTCCGATCCCATACTGATACAATATAATACATATTTTTTACTTTAATATTAGCATTGTTTTGGTTGAAATTGTGCTGTTTGTTAGTAAAGTTACATCCCACAATATATAAATTACTAAGCACTATTAGAAGAGCCAAAAATATCCACAACTACACTGAATTTTAAGGCTTTCCAATGGAATTTATTTACACTCAAGATAAGGGTATAAGCAACAGCTGTAAAATCAAAAACACACACAAAAAATGCAAAACTACTCATTTTAAATAACGTGAATTCAGAGAAACGGCAGAGCAGTGTTATCAAACCACTTCTGTATTTACGGTGGGACACCTGAGTTACAAGATCCCCAACTTCTGCCTCATGTTTTGAGACAGTCTTCTAAATAGTTCAAATATTATGTCCATTTTAGCACCAACAACTGTATAAAAAGAAAATATGAAAAAATGTGAAATCATAGACCAAACCTGGTCAGAGTGTAATCTCACCACTTCTGTATTTAAGGTGGACCGGCCGAGATGCAAAAAATCCATGAAGGGTACAATAATTGAACACCTTTACACTACTGGCCAAAACACTATCAAGCATCAAGTGTCATTTAACACTAAAGAGAAAGTCCTATTCCGAATCTGACTGAAAGCCAGTGCTGTTACAAAATCTCAACTGCTGATTGGCTGTCAAAAGCACACATCGGATACATGTTATTAATGTCAGCACTTTTACAATGTGTATAGTATTTAGTAAATACACCCCACTTCCAGTATCTCACAGTATTTCCAGATTTAATCCACTCCCACTTTGTAATGAGTTTGTAATAAAAAAAAGGGTTAATGTGCTTTCACACTCGTTTATGCAATAGGACGATTAAATCTGTTAAGTGGGACAGTGAGTTCTGATGTCTAAGAGATGAAAACTACATTGCAGAAGCAGTACAAGTGCACATTATCACATTTACAGAGTCAGCTGAAATAGGGTCTAGATGTGGTGGTGGAGGCTTCCGTCTCATATTACAGCCCATCGAAGCAGGCCGCTGCCTAGGCACTATAAATAATCCATAAAAAATACATAAACCCTCTCATTTACTTGAAGACCTCACATCAGGCAGAGTGGACTACACTCCCAGCAGTAAGTCAGCTTTTCAGCCAGGGTCCCTGCATTGCTGGACATGGTCTAACAGTAGCTCAGTGAATTAACTGAGCACAAACAAATGAAGCATCCATTAATCACAATGACTATGTGAATATTTTTCCAAGACAGTTCTGTTAGTCCTAGACTTCTGCACAACAATCCACCAGCATGTCAAAGGACAAAATTTATGAAGGTTTATGCAAGATTTACCTTGGAAAGCTGAGCATTAATCCAGTTAGTGAATGTCCTCTTCTGAACCTGCTCCTGTTCCACTGCAACAACAAAAAAAACCCAAAAGAAATGGAGCAGAAATCAGACCCACAAAGATGAAACTGACAAAATCTTAAGGGCAGAGGGCATAACTGCATCATTTCCTGGAACCAAAAAGGTTTTTCACTAGCAAAGTAAAACACACCTTGGCCAAAATATGTACATATATTGCCAAAGCAGAGCTTTGAGGTTTTGTAGTTCGAAGCACATAACTCATTATTCATCCAATAACTGTTTTTAAACAGAAATTACTTAACTACTACAAACCTGGCCTCAAAGCCAAATGGATTCAAGGCCATGTTTAAGTTCATAATTGAATAGAATTAAGCCATTTTCCTGCTTCTTTACCTGCATTGTTGCAACTTCAAATGGCTTCTCTCCCAGCGACAATACATTTCATTGCAGCTCTGTAGAGGTGCCAGGCACTCAAGCAAAATCAGCTCCTAGCAATTTATTTTTTAAACTTGCTTCTTATGACAAGGTAAGGTTACAAGTTATATATTTTATTCCTTTTTTTTCCTCCAAGCACCTTGTCCCGATCCTGTATGTTTATTCTCTATGGATTGATCTGGCAAACAGCAATGTTGTTGTAACCCCATGAGGAATCAATTTAACATAATATTAAAAATAGCGCTTCTCATACTTGGCTTGAGAATGAGTGCTAACAGCATCAGACAGTACAAGAGTGACTCATATTAAAAAGCAGTGACCCAAGGAGTACTAGACATGACGCCATTACACTAATATGGACCCTAATAATGAAGCAGTGACCTGAAAAATGTCATAACATATCTTAAAGGAAGGTCAGTTCAGAATACTACCTGTCTGTATGAAGGTAAATGCTTCATTTTAGATGCAGTGTTTATTCTACCATTTCCAGAGTTTTTGTACAGCAGTTTTCACAAAAAACAAAGAGAGAATGTCAATCTCACAAAAGATACACAAAAGAAAACTCTGAAAACCAGTTCATATTAATTGTGGGTGTCTTCAAAACACTTGTAATACAGGTTATTAACATGTCAGGGCCCTGGCACACAGAGCAAATACCACACACTTTGTGTTGTTTTTTAATACATACAAATGAAACCTACTGACTCTGCCCAGGAATTTTTTTCATGTGTGCTTGTTTCCTTTCAGGCATAATTACTGGTGGCTCTTCTAGCCTATTTTTCACACACACTCGCACCGAAAAGTGATAGGCAGGCGAGTATGTGTGACGTTTCTACCTCTTTTACCTTTTTGTGTCTCTGAAAGGAAGAGTTCCATAGAAGAGAGGGAGAGAAGTGAAATGCTAAGGTAAGTCTCATGGAAATTTCAAAAATATGAAATAACAGTTTGTACTCTATGCTCATCTTCAGTAATTTACTACGCCTCTCACAGAACAAGCCGTGATATACTGAGTTCACTGGACAGGTCGCCCCACCCTACAATGCTGTCTGGACTGTGGCCAGAACTCATAGACATCTTGTGTTTTCAGATGCAGCTTCAAGTTTTGAGGATATTTTTAAATATCATCTTTATGCAAAGTGATCGATATCAACACCAATTTTGTGCCAGACATCTTTGTTAATAGTCATGGTGTTCTGGACTAGTGTTGGCTGAAATGCTAACAGTAATGATATCTAACATACAGATTTAGTTTTTTCTCTTTCAACATGAGTAATGTTGTAATAAATGATGTCTTCCAACTTGTGACTTGATCTGATTAAACTCCAGATTTGCTTTCAGCTATTATCTATCTTACTCTGCCCACCTCTCATTGTCCCTATGATCGGAAGATCATGTTTTCAAATCCCAGGACTACTGAGGCACCCTTGAGCAATGTATGAACCCTACACACTGCTCCCAGACACTGCAATGTCGGCTGCCAACTGCTTCACTCGGGTGAATGGGCTTAAGACAATTTTCATGCTTTGTATTAATGCATGACAAATGGACACTTTCCCCAATTCAGTCAAGTTCGGTTCCATACACCAGCACAGATTGCCCCAATCACATGATACGGCTAACCCTGCATGGCTGAAGGCTAGCGAGTGCATTCCTAAAGTCACTTGAAGCCCCAGTATCTTTTTGAAAAGCCGTTAATGTAACAGCAACATCCTTAAAGTGCTATATGTGCTTGAAAGCTAACTGCCAAATCTGTTACACCTGGTTACACCTGCTAATTAGCATTGCACTGATTGCTGAGGGGGAAGGAGGGACACCCAAAAGAGCATTAGTTTTAAAGAAAGGACATTTCCAGGAATAATCATATAATTCATCAAAAAGAATCACATAGAAGGCTGAGCTACTGCACTGAATACAGCATTTCCCAAGTTTCCTTGACATGTATAGATGACTAATGACATTTTTTGGACATTGATATTGGACAAATGCCCTAATTACCCAGTTTAGCATGACACATGACCTACATTCATTAATTTTACCCTGACTGTGCTCACTTTGGAACCTTACACACAATTATAGCACTGCAAGCAGGTCCATTTCACTCCTGACTGACACTTGAACTGTTCCTGAGCTAAAAATAGGAAATGCAGAGTTTTAGGAAGACTCAAGGAGAGAGAGAGAGAGAGAGAGACAGAGAGAGTCAGATCAAACAGAGGTTTCTTTCAGTTGACTTAGTGGGTCAAGAGTCACTACCCCTGCTAATAAAAGCACAGAGCTGGCTTCTGTTGACACCTACTGAACGAGCTGGAAAGACTTTCCTTTCAGAAAATATTTATTTTCAGATCAAATACACGCTGTACACTGTACAAAATAAAGCTGCAATCTTCTGTGCTGTCATAAAATAAAATTTTGATCACAAAATAATATTTCAGTGGATGATTCTTTAAAAATATTTCTGAGATAAATAAGCATTAAAAAAGTTTAGACATACAGTGGGGCAAAAAAGTATTTAGTCAGTCACCAATTGTGCAAGTTCTCTCACTTAAAAAGATGAGAGAGGCCTGTAATTTTCATCATAGATATACTTCAACTATGAGAGACAAAATGAGAAAAAAAAATCCAGAAAATCATATTGTCTGATTTTTATAGAATTTATTTGCAAATTATGGTGG
>JBBMFX010496673.1:0-16860 GCA_037832545.1 Rhabdalestes septentrionalis
CATATACATATACATACATATAATGTACAAACCTCCTCGGTCTTTACGTCTGGCTTCCTCCAAACCTCTCCTGGACGCAGGGCATGTCCTGATTCCAGGGATATTGGCCCTCTGAGGTTCTCCTGACCTCCTGCTTCCATTCCGCAATGCACCTTAACCTCCACCTTCACCTCCACTTCCTTCTCCACACGCCCACCAGGACGGAGGTGAGGGTTGAAACGGGTCTGCTTCTACCTCCCTCTTCCCAGTTGAAGACGTGTGTAACCTAAGCTACTTCTTCTCCGTGGTTCTTTCAGACCAGTTAAACCAAGAGGCAGATTACTGCCACCTAAAGGGAGAAGATTTTTTGTAACCTTTTTTTCAATGGAAACATTACAAAGTCTCAAATAACAAACCATGAACAAAAAAAAAAAAAAAAAATGGAGCATTCAATGCCAGGGGTTCATAACAGAAACGACGAGCTGAGAGATGAATTAGCACATATTCACTGTTTTGATTGCTTTTGCATTGTGGGAATGTTGTATGGATTTTAGATTGTTTGGTTTCACAAATGAAGTGTTGAAAAGATGGTTTTGCGTTAGAAAATTGTGAATTATGTATATATAATCTTGTTCTGCTTTATTCACTAGGTATTTGTTAAAATGAGAGCAAAAAATCTTGACTAAAATAAGACATTAAAAAATTTGTCAATTCTTGCCAGAACTGATTAGAAAAAAGGCAAGACCAGAAGAGATGCAGAACATCTTGGAAGTTACAAAATAAACAATTTACATTACTATCCTTTTCAGGGGTGCCGGCAGGAATCTTGGGCCCCATGAAAGATTAGAATGTTTTGCCCCCCCACCCCCTCATTAAGATAATATTACTAGCCCCTAACAGCGCCCATGTTAGTGCTGGCCCCCAGAATCATTCTAACTTTTCCCCCCCGGGCGGCGCCCTTGATCATTTTTATATTTCCTAAGAAAAGATTTAGTGGGACAGAACCGATTAACAATTTTGTCAACAGAGATTTACATGTTGGAGTCCAAATCCTTTCCCAGTCCAGGTCACAAAAAACTGTCCCAGCAGCCCATGGCATTAGGAGTATAAGTCATATCCATCACAAGCAGATCCAGCTGGCTCTAGTGGCAGTATAGGGTCAGGTCCTTGACCACTGAACCTTCAAGAAGCATTAATACACCAGCAGGAACTCCTTTGGTGGAACTAGGAAACCATATATTCAAGAAATATGTGTAAGAAATTAATTCCGAGTTAAGAGGGTGTGTAACAAGATAAATAACCTGACCAAACCAACTTGAGAATATTGTTCCAATAATACCTGTGTGGGGAGAAGTTATATTTGAAAGTAGGGACCGGGATAGAATACATTTGTTTATGAAAATTGGACAGCTTGATAGGTCTTTTGTCAATATTATATTTGCATAATATACACATTTAAGACAACCGGGTTTTGAAAATGTAAAATTGGGGATAAAGTTCCAAATATAAGTAGGGTTTTTGAGAAGTTGTTTGATCCAGTTTATTTTAAATATATTGTTCAGTGTCGAGAAGTAAAAACATTAACACCACCATTTGAGAAGGAGTTGGATAGAACTGACTTCTTAATATTGATGGATTCTATTATAAATTGCAAAGAAGTTTACAAAAGGCTGTTAATGTCTCTTGGTTTACTTGTAAAGATTAGGCTGCATCGATTAAATGACATAACCCCTCCTCTTTACTTGGTAAAACTCTATCTTTGAGAGGTAAATCGCGTTGGAGCCAAGTATTCAGTCAATTTTGTGTTTTTTGTAGAATTGGAGTGAAATTAAGAGAACATCTCAGGGATAGGTGACCTAAAGGGAGAAAATCCAGAGTTTCAAACCGGAATCGCAAAAAAACTCGTTTTCGCTTTGAATCGGTTCACCACACTGCTCTAGGACCTCTGCAAATTTTAATCAGATTCAAACAGGATACCCGATTTAGAACGTGCACGCACGCCATTTGCGCTCGCTCATGTTGTTTAAAGTTTTCATTGTATAACAATAATTACCAATATAAACGATTTACTCAAGAAATAACATACCAACAGGGAGAAATAACATGACGTTAAGATTTTTTATTTTTACAGGTTGAAGTGGTACTGGTGGACACTCTGAAGACATACTCGAGGTTTCCCTAGAGCAGGTGTGAAGCTTCCGCAGAGGGCAAACCTTTGGCAATGTGTGATTAATATTATTAATTACTAGGCACGATTACGTCGACTATCAAAATGTGTTATTTTAAATTTAAAACATTTTAAATTTGAGTTTGTAAAATTATCTTGGAGGAAAAATCCAGTAGCCCTCCATATTTACCACGTAAGGTACTCTAGTGTTAAAGTTAAACATAATAATGAAGTCTTTATAAGCACACATCTAAGTCAGTATAATTAAACAGACAAGCAAATACTTTTATGAATGTCACTTAGATTTTCACTTAGAGTTTCCTCTGATTACAATAGTGCTGTCAAGCGATTAAACATTTTGATCTAATTAATTACATGGTGTGGCGATTAATGAATCTAATTAATCGCATTTAATCGCACATACATACAGACGTTACCAGAAGCAGTTTTTTTTTTACCATTTACTATTGAATACAAGCCTACAACTTAGGCTACAATGGTCATGGCATTTTTATCACTGACTGAACCAAACCTATGAATTTAGTTACAGTACATGACAGTTATATATATCCTCGTTTCTCAAATAAACCCAGTCACCATTATCATCGCTATTTCCAGCCCAATTCAGACCCAGATCACCCTACTGCCTCTCCTACTTCTCCCAGCTCTTTCACACACATAACGGCCACAGCGCAGAGACTCCGCCCTTCTGGACGTCTGGAGAGAGCTCTAAATGCAAGGCTACTCATGCTACGCTCGTGTTTCCAAAAGGCTTTCATTCAGAGTCAGAATCAGCAAAAACATTTACAAGACATCACGGGACAACGTTTTATTAAGCCATTTTGCCGTTTTTTTCTTCCACATCTCACACGCTTCCTCGCGCACTGTGAACTGAACTGCGCTCAGATATTTGTGAATGAGTATTTTTGGTCTGCCAAATAGTGGCAGGGCTTAAAGCGTTACGCGTTAGTTTTACTCTGTGATTAATTAATCCAATTAACGCGTTAAATTCCCAGCCCTAGATTATTATAAAATGTATACGGAGGCCTAATAAAGCAATAGAATGTTTCATTCCTTAAAGTAGCTACAATATCTAAATAAAAAGGTCACAATATTTTATACAATTATTATTTAACACCATTTATATATAGAATAAGTATAAAAAGCTGTAGTAGCTGTTTTAGAAAATATTAAATACCTCACCACCTTAAAACTCCTAGAATTTCGTGATATACTGAGCTGGAGTCGATGTGCAGAGACAGAGTGCATACTGTATAAAAATCAAATAGCCTGTGAACGAGGCTACGCGTGAAAACTGCATTGTTCTGTAGACATAATCTCCAAAGCCATGTGGCTAAAGGCAATTTAGGATATAATTCTGCAAAGTTGAAGCTATGCTACCAAGTCGGGTCTAAATCGGGTATGTGACTCGGGTGAAAATTTGCAGCAGTCATAGAAAGCTGTGGCGGGCGGAAACGATGTATTTTTGCGCATTCGCAGTCAAAATCGGTTTTCCAGTTTAAATCGGATAGCAACCATACAATATTTAATAACAAAATGTATAAAACCAGCTCAAAATCTCAAAAGTTGCATTCAGTTTAACTCCAGTGTTTTCTGTCAAAAATATCATTTTTTACCAAGATGTCCAAAGGCCAGGAAACGGTACCAGAATCAGAATCAGAAGGTCAAATTATACTCGGGTAAACGGAGTCCAAATGTTCACAAAATGCTGGGGTCACTAAAAGTTGGATTTAAATACTATCGCTAAAGCAATTACGAGATTGTAATATACATGTTAATACTAATAATGGTTTGGACTTCTCTGAGCCAAGTCTGTTATTACTGTAATACAGATCAAAGGTAGATCAGTAATATTTGCAGAAGTATTGATGCCTCACGAAAAAATAAGATACTGCACATAATGTTTTGTTTTAGGTTCAGACACAAATCCTGCGCAAACAGAGGGTGCAACACATTGCCACAGACCTACAAGGGTTGAATACACCAAACAACAGAGATGTATTGAGGGCCCAAACCAGTTAGTAATTTGTATAAAAAGAGCGATTAATTCTGTCCTGAACCAAAGGATTCATAATCATGAGGACACTGTAAAACAGACAAAGAAATTAAAAAAAAGAAAAATCAAATCTCAAAGCAGACAGTTTACTATTTATGCTGTTTATTTACAATGATTTATTGTTAAATATGAAATACAGTACAATATCATATTTTAAATACATATTGTTTTCAAAGTTCTTGTCATGTTGAAGGAAACATATATAAACACTCATGTCAACAAACTATCCATTAGGAGCTTTAAATAGGCTTTGGTGTCTTTAAAATAATAATCTTGAAAATAGTGATGTAGCCCCAAAATCATCCGTTTTCACTTCAATGTCTCTTCCTGTTCTTTATAGGGCTTTGGGTCAGTGGACCTTGCAATTTGTGAAATTAAATTAAATAATCAACCCATTCTAAATTTTTAAACATTATTTGTGCATTTGAGAATAGTCTGACATTACATTTCTCCTTTTTTTGGTAAATTCACTTTAATAACTTCTTGAACAAATCTTGAACAAACAAACAACAGAAGACAACTGTCTTTTTCCAATGCAGATTGGATTGTTCATGCTAATTAAAATGAAGAGATTGAAAAGAGATTAGGTCTTTCCTTGCTCTTTTTAAAGTGCAAACTAAATTAAAACTAACAGATTACACATGTTCTGAGGAAATTCCACCAATATTTAAACGTTGATTAATAATGGTACTGAATGAAACCAAAGCAACACTCGGCCAGGTTCCCACCAGAATATGTGAGCGGATCCAACTGGGAACGGAGCGAGGCGTGGAGTGGCATGATTTTGCCTGGAGCTTGGAGCGCTCCGGCCCATAATGCAACTGCATTAGCTATAGCATGAACGAATTCATGTTGTGCAAAGCACAGTTAAGTCCCACTGACAGAAAGATGGATTTTCTAAAATATTACCTTAAAGAACCCACATGGAAAGAACCTATATGAGGATGCATGTGCATATATGAAACCTATATGCAGTATATATGCACATATATGATAATATATCTGCATATATGCGTATGTATGCCACATATAGGCAAAATTAAGATGCATATATGTGCATATACAGGCCATATAGATCTCCTTATGGCAACTAAGTGAGAGGAGATGGAACGTTTTCCTGACACATTTACAAGGGTTGGTGGTAGCTCAGTGGGTGGACACTTGCTTATGGACCATGAGGTCCTGGGTTCGAATCTTACCTCCAGCACCAACACAGAGTCCTTCAGCAAGACCCTTAACCCCAAGTTGCTCCAGGGAGACTGTTCCCTGTAGTTAGGGAATGGAAGTCGCTTTAGATAAAAGGCATCCGAAACTCGTCGTCTGCATTCAACCCCTCTCCTGAGGTGTTCTTATTTCGGTTCGTTTCAGAGGGCTTTGGAGTGTTCATATATTTAAAAAAGCTGACTAATCGATCTGAGATTGCTTTGACTGTTTATGCCCTCTACGCTTATAGTACGTAGATCACATGGGAATCAATATACACCTGAAACAACTGAAAATAAAGAAATAAACTAAAAATACGAATAAACGAATAAATGGTCATAAAACATACAAACCCAATAAATACACATGTGAAGGGACTTTTTTAGATCATGTTTTTTTATACCAAGCTGCTCAGACTATCAGCTGAAATACGATACTTGTGGAAAATGTAGAAAATGTAATCTGGTAGCATTTGTAACCAACTAAGACCACATCTGAGCTCTGGAGTAGAAAGCAGAAATTTCCCTTTCAAAAAACTCTCACTGTGAACAGAACAGGTTCACTTTCTGCTAGTCCACTTTTTGGAGTACGGTTCCTTCACTTTGTTCATGCACTTCGTTCAGAATATTAAAATGCACTTGAATTATAGTTTAATAAGAGAAGATATTTTTATTGTATAATATTTCAGCCATCTTGCTCTTAGGCTATTAATGAGTGGGGCCAAGAAAAAATTGTTTAATTTTTTTTAAATATTTTAATAAAAATAAACATTTTAATAGTTTGGTAACAGAGTTATTGTTTTAATAATAATAATTTCTTTAAGTTTTTAGCCAAGTGTTTCCTCACTTTCAGTTTATATATATATTATATATATAACCGTGGTCGTCAGACTGACTTACATTTTCTTGCTAAGGAACTAGACATTCACAAAAAACAAAGCAAAACCTTGGCTAAGACACACCATCATTTCACAGCAGATGACAGATAAAAGGTTCAGTTTACTAATAAATTCAAGTTTGAGAGGTATGGCACTAACAAGGGGGTTTAGGGAAGGAAAAGAACAGAATAAGTTGATCCCACAGTGTATCAAACCAGCAGTTGTGGACTCATTTAAGTCTGGATGTGCCTGGTCTGGAAATGGGCACCTGCAAGGGATAATCTCCATCCTGACAGATGAAATGCACTACTCTATTCTTAAGAGATATGTTAGATCTTCTGTCCTGTATCTTTATGGAGAAGGATTCACAAAACACACCTCCAAGCTTTGAAGCTACCCAAAGACCCCATCCAGCAGATATGGGGCGCCTGAGTGCAAATAAGGCTAAGTGAAATGCTCTTTGGAATACTGTGGGATATTGATGGGATTGCATCTATCCTCAGATCAATATGCTTGAGTGCTGTTACTACAGTGAACTGCTATGAATGTTATATGACTTGTAAGGAAAAACACTGTCAGTATTACTAATTCAAAAAAAAAGCCTTTTCTGTGAGAAATAGCCATATTCTCACTATGTGATGAGCTTGGATTCAGCAACATTGGAAGAAGTATGAATGGTTTTGGACTCTTTCTGTTTACAGCAGGCCTATAGTTTTTGTCATCAAGACACGCAGTTCAGACCGAGAGCTCCTAACCTGAGCTTCTACGTCCTCTCAGCAGTGTGTGTTTTCAGGTGTTTGGTGAGGTGTCCAGACTGAATGAATGTTTTATTGCACAAACAGCACTGGTATGGCCTTTCTTTTGTATGTGTCCTCTCATGGTTTTTTAGGTTGGTCAAGTACAACAGCCGTCTCCCGCAGATTGAGCACTGGTAAGGCTTCTCTCCAGTGTGGATCCTCTGGTGGTTCTGATACACATCCAACCGTGTGAAAGTCTTGGCACACTGAGAGCACTGGTATGGCTTGTCTCCGGTATGTATTCTCTGGTGGTTCTGATAGACGTCCAACCTGGCAAAACACTTGCTACACTGAGAGCACTGATAAGGCTTTTCTCCAGTGTGAGATCTCTCGTGGACCTGAAGAACGTCCTTCCGTGTGAAGGTCTTCCCACACTGGCTGCAGTGGTAGGGCTTCTCTCCAGTATGTGTTCTCTCATGCGTTTTGAAGGACCTGGACTGGGTAAAGGATTTATCACAATGGGAGCACTGGTAGAGCTTTTTACCAGTGTGTATTCTCATGTGTCTGTAGAAGGCCGATGATTTAGAGAAGGTGCTTCCACATTCGGGACATAAGTAAGACCTCAGTCTGTGGTGATTTTCCCCACTTCTGTCCAGGACACCAACACATTCCACATGCTCTCCTTCCTTGTGAACTTCTTTTTCAATAATTTTCTGGACTCTGTACCCATCAGCTGAGAATGACTGACAGGGGTCACCTGACATATCAAAATATAATAAATTACTTCCATTACAGCATTTATCCTTTTTTACAAGTAAAATAGTGAGTAACATGAATGTTAGTAAATTAACCAATCTAAACATTCATCAAGTTTAAGATAGGTGGAAACCAATTGAAATTGAAATCAAATACCTGTGATGCGATAGAACAGGGTCATGTCTGTTGAATTGGGTAGTTGGAAAAGAAAATTAAAACATGGACAAACTGATGGGTGTGAAGGGGCAGGATGGTGGTCGAGGGGGGGGGGGGTACAGTAACAAATACAATCCACTGATGGAGTCTTAGATTAATAAAGTTTAAGAACTGCTGTAGAACACCAGAAAGTTTTGGCAACACTGAAGATGTTTAGATACAAAAACATGCAACATACTTGTATCTAGATCCTCAAGGTCTCCAGCCCGTTCTGGCATTTCCATGTGCTGGATGGAACTCATGTGTATCTTAATCTGCTGGTCAACACCACTGTAAATTGGGTGAGTGAGCTGCACAGTGTCTGGATCCATTTTACAAAGAGGAGGCAGGTTGGGTTCTGCTTGCTGGTTTTCAAGGTCAAATCCACAGTTCAGTGTCTGGAGTTCTGGCTCTGTTTTAATAACCACAACACTGGGCATGTCCTTCAGCTCAGTGAGAGAGCGGTGGTCCTCGTTCTCACTGTCATATTCATCACCATGTGCTGGCACCACATTGGGCACATCCACACACACTTGTGCAGACAGTCCAACAGTAGGTCTAGGTGGGATTTTTTCCTCTGGTTCAGTTTTAATAACAACTAACAGACAGTCTACGCCTTCCAGATCAGTGTGCTGCACTCCAGGGGTGTTTATGTGGGTCTCCTGTTATGAAATAAAACCAAAACTTTAAATGAAATGGGTTAACGGTGATCCGAAAAAGCAGCTCTATTGAAGATAACTACGGATGGGTAGGTGTAAGACCAATACTGATTTAAACCGATACTCATCAGAGATTTTGTTGAATTTTGACAAAATTCCAACACCAAGATGTCCATTAATAGCCTCCGTGATGCACTTGTATTCAGATTGTTCACCAGTTACTGATCATTTTTTTAAAATGCGATTGAGTCCGCTCTGTAATGTATGGGGAGAGAGAGGACAGTCAAGTCTCATTGGAGAAAGGTACTGTGGCATCATAGATAAGGAGGCCATAAAAGGAAAAAAGCAGAATCACACAAATGCAGAGAAACAAACATGGATTAATACACACAGCAGCTCATCATTAAAAGGTGTGAAGACCCCTACACTCAAGATTAGTTTGAAAGTTGTGGATAATGGTTTAATTAAAACATTCAGCCCATGAACATAGCTACATGCTACATGAACCACCCTTGGCATAAATGGCTTTATAAGAGCTGGCAAATTCCAGATCCAATGGTAAAACAGTAAAGCACCAGCCACTAAATCAGAAGACCACAAGTTTGAATCCACGGTGCAAGCAAAGACTATTTAATAACACAAACTTTTTCCCCCAACAATTTCTGAAAGTACCAAGCATTGCCAGTATCAATCGCCCCAGTCCCTTTTTCCAAAGATATTGAGTCACATCCCCAGATTTTTTGGTTTTTATTTTTAATCAATATTTTGTAGGTTATTTATTTTTTTCCGGTTGTTTTTGGATAGCTGTACATGGTTTCCCACATGATCTACATACAATAAGTCTTGAGGGTCAAACAGTCAAAACGAACTTGAAGCACATAATTTTTCACACTTGGTCCGTTTCAGCTCAAAAATCAACACAGATTGAGGAGTCAGATTTTTTTGTATATGTGAACACGCCAAACACGCCACACCCCTCTGAAACATACCAAACTGAGAACATCCTAGGAAGTGGTCTCAGTCTGGTTCGCTTTGGGCCCGCTACACAGTTCGGTTAACTCACGCATAACGAACAGACAGCTCTCTGGTTTGCCTTTGACAGTTTTCGCCCTCTATGCTTGCCATGGGTAGATGAAGTTGTACAGCCCTGGGAAAGGGGACAATATGTGTCTATGCGGGAAAGTGACAAAAAAGCAATAAACGAATAAATACAAATAAACGAATAAATTCTAATAATAGAAAACAAAAACCCAATAAACAAATAACTAAATAAAAGGATTTAAAGATTCTAGTGTAGATCGAGTTTCTCTATCTATTTACACAGCCTCAAAGCATTCTTGCTCTCCATCATTTGAAGAACAATAGTAGCAGTTATTTGAGGAAAATGTAGAAGTTTGGTGGAGCTTTTAACGCCCCACACTTACGGAGAAAAAAATACCCAAGTCTGGCGAACGTGTGGAGACACAAGTTGCAGGTTGGATGAGAACCGAAAGTGAGACCAGAAAAAGAACTAAGACCCCATCTGATCCGAAGTGGACCAGAAAGAGAACCGAACATAAAAAGAACCCATTCTGTTGGTCCAATTTTTGACCACTTCTAGAGGACTGAGTTCGGTTCGTTTTAAGAGGACTTTATGTGAACAAACCCTCAAAATGAACGAGTTAACCAGTCCGTTAACCAATCCTCCCAAGGTGTTCGGCGTGTTCACATATACGCAAAAATCCTGTCAAATCAATCTGAGTTCGCTTCAAGGGCTGAAACAGACCAAGTGTGAAACACCATAATCCAACCTGATGCGTGCTGGCGGCGCAAATTTTCAGGGCAGAATATTCAGTGCATCCCTAATATGTATACTCTCTTACTGTATACTGTCCTGTTGTAAAGCTTAAATCTAGAGGCGGTTGGCTATTCAGCCATAACAACGATAATTTCCCACTTGTGGGACTAATAAAGGCTTCTTTTATCTTATCTCTTATCTTTCCAAAAAATTCTAAAAGCCTTGTTGTTTAAAGGTAACAGCCATTACCAGAACGATCACGGTATAGATCCAGAAAGACCTGGAAGACACTTAAACACAGCAGAAACACAGTCCTAATGACAAGCTCATATGAGCACCTGAAGATGATGATGACATTTTCTTGAAAACCTGATGATATCAATGGCTGAAGTAGGATTTTCTGGACAATTTGTTGTAAGCTATGTGCAGAGATATTTATTGTAATAGGTACAAACAAGGGCTGCACAATAGATTTTACCTTTATTGGCCTGGCAATATCAGTCTCTGTAATACTGATGTGTAAATGAGCCTCTGGCCATTGAGTGTTTCTAACAAGGTGAAAAAAATTACACTTAATGGGCGTACTGATAAATCAATGCAAACTAACAAAAGTCTTAATTATATTAACTGTTAAAGACCCTGATTGGCTGAGGCATTATTAAGCGGCCCATATTTTTTTTCATTTTTTCTATCATGATTATGAGAGTGTTTTTCGTACTTCATCTTAGTTTTCATACTGCATTTTAATCTGTTTATTAAAGTTAAGCAGGTGGTTACAGTACTGATGTACCTACGAGTTCTTGAAACAGTATGTGAGTCATTTGTGTAATGTGTAATTTTATAATTATAATGTTTAGTTACACAGTTACCCTGTCCAGTCTCGCAATCCAAACTTCTGATGAAACTTTTCACAGATCAAATTCAGCAAACCACAAAAACGGTCTTTAGTTAGAAGATAACAGCTAATAGATACTAGATAATACACAGGAGACCAAAGTCCACCAGAAAGACCGCTAGTGTTTTAAATATATAACTGCTAAAAAATACATGCATGATATATATTATATTATATTAAATTTCCTTTTCCATGGTCCATGGTTTCCATAATGTCAGATACAGGACCAACCTCTCAGGTATTTGCATACTGATGGATGATGTATTACTGATGCACTCATTGAATTATTAATGTAAAACAAATTGAAACATGCATAAACATTGTTAAAGACTATTTAAAGATATAAACTATTAAACTCATTGTAATATTTAAAAAATCTGCAGAGCTACAGTCAAAAGTCACCAGTCCATTCATTTCCATCATCATCATCATCGTCATCATAATCATCATAATCATCATAATCATCAAATCCCTGAAGTCCTGCAGGCCCAGAAGCCTCGAGGTCCCCTGACCAGACTGTCAGTCAGGAGTGTCCAGGCTGTGAATGTTGTCCAGACATCAGTGCGCAGTGCTGGAGCACAGCGGTTGTATAAACGCGCAACATTTACAAGAGATCTTTATAAACATCTATGTAGAAGTACAAACCTCCTCGTTCTCCTCCTCGGTCTTCACGCTTGTCTCCCTCCAAACCTCTCCTGTGCGTAATACATGTCCAGAGTCCAGGGTCATTTTCCTTCTGAGGGTCTCCTTGCCTCCTGCTTCCATTCTGCTGTCCAGGGTGCAGAAATGATGGACACAAACACATCAGCTCAGCTTTCTGTCCACTGAGGGACTTAGCGACAACGCAGCGCTCCGAAATGGAGCGAGAGACAGAACAACCACCTCCACCTCCACACGCCCACCCGGACGGAGTTGTGAGCTGAAACGGGTCTATGTGCTCCCTCCCTCTTCCCAGCTGAAGACGTGTGTAAACTGAATACCAGGAGGCATATTACTGCCACCTATAGGGCGGAATGGACAACATAAAAAAAGATCTATCGATCTAGCTGTCTTTCTGTCTGTCTGTCTATCTATACATTTCTTGTACTAAATTTACAGTCCGAGGTTAGATTTTGTCATTTCCTTCTGTCAGGATAAAGTCCAATACCACAGCTTAGACTCCTTCCACGGAATCAGAATCAGGAGGATTTGTGGTGACTGCCACACCACAAAGACAATGAGCCACACAAGAATAACCAGAATAATGTAAAATAAAAATAAAATAAAATATTATAGTAAAATAAATAAGTCCACAACAAGTCTAAATAGAATTTGTGTTGGTGTGTGACTGGGGGAGGAGTTGTAGAGTCTTAAGGCTGTCAGTAGGAAGGACTTTCAGTGGCGTTCAATGGAGCACCTTCTGCTGGTCCGTCTGTGGCTAAAGATACTCCCCAGGTGAGTCACCACACTGTGGAATGGGTGGTCTACTTTGTCCATGATGGATTGAAATCTGGACATTGTTCTCCTTTCAGCCGCAGTTTCCACCCACCACTGAGCTGCTTTCCTGATCAGTTTGTTAAGTCTCTTCCTGGCTGCCACTTTAATGCTACCACCCCAGCACACCACAGCATAGAAAATGGCTCTGGCCACAACAGACTCGTAGAACATCCGCAACATGGTGTTGCAGACTCCAGAGGATCGGAGTCTGCATAGGAAATACAGCCTATTTAAGTGGACAGAGAGTTCTTGGACCAGTCCAGCTTATTGTCTAGGTTAGGGGTGTCCAAATCCGGTCCTTGAGGGCCGGTGTCCAGGACAGTTTGATGGTAGTCCTCCTCAAACACATTCACTAAACCTGACAATTAACTGGCAAGTTGAACCAGGTGTTTCTGATGAGGGAAATCACCAAAACATGTTTACACACCAAGGTATTTACAGTCCTGAACAATCTCCACATCCAACCCTCTAATGGACAGGGGAGAGACTGGAGATCATGATCTTCTCAAGTCTACCACCAGTTCTTTTGTTTTTGGATGCTGAGCTGCAATTGATTCAGCTTGCACCAGTCCACAAAACTGTCTCTACTCCTCCCCACCCTTGATACTGCAGAACACAGCCCTCTGTGATGTACTGGAAGTCAGATGTGTACAGGGTGAAGAAGAATGGTGAGGGAATGGCAGGTGAGGTACAGTGTTGTAGAGCAGCATGGGATCCAGTGAGGTAGAGGAGGGTGAGGTAGAGTGAGCGGTAGAGGGAGGGTAGGTAAAGAGATGTGGAGGGGCAGGTGAGGTACAGTGAGGTAGAGTGACATGTGAGGTACAGTGAGGTAGAGAGACAAGTGAGGTAGAGTGAGGTTGAATGACAGGTGAGGTACAGTGAAGTAGAGAAAGACATGAGGTACAGTGAGGTAGAGAGGTAGGTGAGGTACAGTGAGGTGGAAAGACAGATGAGATACAGTGAGGTAGAGATGCAGGTGAGATACCGTGAGGTAGAGAGGCAGGTGAGGAACAGTGAGGTAGAGTGGCAGGTGGTATAGAGTGAGGTAGAGAGACACGTGAGGTACAGTGAGGTAGAGAGGTAGGTGAGATACAGTGCGGTAGAGAGACAGGTGAGGAACGGTTAGGTAGAGAATGAGGTGGAGTACAGTGAGGTAGAGAGACAGGTGAGGTACAGTGGGGTAGAGAGCAATGAGGTACAGTGAGGTGAAAAGACAGGTGAGGTACAGTGAGGTAGAGAGGCAGGTGAGATACAGTGAGGTGTAGGGACAGGTGAGGTACAGTGAAGTAGAGAGACAGGTGAGGTAAAGTGAGGTAGAGAGACAGGTGAGTTACAGTGAGGTAGAGAGGCAGGTGAGGTACAGTGAGGTAGAGAGACAGGTGAGGTAGAGACACAGGTGAGGTACAGTGAGGTAGAGAGGCAGGTGAGGTACAGTGAGGTAGAGAGACAGGTGAGGTAGAGAGACAGGTCCTCTGATCGTGATGAATGTCAGTAAACCCGTGTTTCTCTCTGCAGGGTCCTCCTGGTCCTCCCGGCCCGAGGGGTCCGCAGGGTCCTAGCGGCGCAGACGTGAGTTCTCTCTGAACTTCCCCACGCATATTTAATCTGTAGAGAATTCTGGGTAATGTTGTGTAGTCCACCGCTGTGATACAGTTCAGATCGCTGATGTAATCGGATCTTCCTCTGTTGTGTCTCAGGGCCCTCAAGGTCCCCCCGGAGGAATCGGCGGCGTGGGCGCGGTCGGAGAGAAGGTGAGTCTCGCTCCGGCAACGGGAGGTCGGGGTTTGTCAGAGTTACCGCACCTTTACCGCACCTTTACCGCACCTCCAATTTTATATACAAATGTTTAATACGGTGTCTGGTGTCTGTGGAGTGCGAGGCCCTGATCCTCACCGGGACAGTCCGGCCTCCCGGACACACACACCTCTACACCACACACACCGCACGTCCTCAGGGGCCCGTCCTGATATTTTGGGAACTCTCTGTAACTCGTGTGTAATAATTCAGGCTCCTGTTACCAGAGAAACTCTTCTAACCACGGTAATCTCTCACAGGGAGAACAAGGTGAAGCCGGAAACCCCGGACCACCCGGAGAGCCTGGAACCGGGGTGAGTAAACCGAGGGTGGCCTGTGTGTGTGTGTGTGTGTGTGTGTGTGTTTAATTGTATATGAGTGAGTGTGTGTGTGTGTATTTCACCCTTTTTTCTCTGCTGTGATTTTGTACCCAGATTAGTGTAAAATTCCATAAATCCTGTGTTCTGAAAAAAATGCACATTTGCAGAAATCCAGGTTCAATATAAAGAAATGTTCTCTCAGTTGTTTCCCTTTATCTGCTGCTGGCTGTCAGTGTTCCTCACACCTGTGGGCTGCAGGGCTGCTTTAGGGTTTCCAGTTCCGCTTCAGGCATACTGGAAATTTCCCAGTCCACAAGCGTCCGGTCCAGTCAAGAAGTGAAATACATGATCTCATCAATAACGTTTATGAACATCGTACATGCCGTTAGCGGGACAGTATTCCCCCCGTGATGGGACGTCCTTCGGCGCTGTAATCGGATACACAGTAGATATAAATGTGTTTTTGAGTCCAGCGTTCTGAGAGTGACGGACCCTCTGTCCACGCTGGAGCCGTTAAGGGTGGTGTTCCTCAGGGGCGTGTGCTCGGCCCGCTGTAAGATTTGTGATTCTCCCCTCAGGGTCCTAAAGGCGAGAGAGGAGAGAAGGGTGAAGCCGGACCGCCCGGTGCCGCCGGACCTGCTGGACCTAAAGGACCGCCCGGAGACGACGGGCCCAAGGGGAACCCTGTGAGTAAAACTCCCTCAGACCGGAAAACAGAGTTACAGGCTGGAAAAGATGGGAAGTGAGAACTGAGAGGAAATTCATTTATTATTTAAAACCCTGTCCACTCCTGATCCACAGGAGAGGGGTGGGGAGAGGGAGAGAGAGAGAGAGAGAGAGAAAGAGACAGATAGAGAGAGAGAGAGACACAGAGAGAAAGAAAGAGAGAGAGAGAATCACCAGCTTTAATGAGTTATGCTGTGATAGACCAGTATGTTATTATTCGTATGGTAAATTTTCAGTATTATTAATACTAATAATACTGTCAGAAAACAACTTCTGATAAGAAAAAGTGTGATATTCACTAGAGGTGAAACAATGCCTTAAAATATCGTGAAATCACAGTGAAAACCAAGACAGTGTGTCTGGAGGAGAACAAGTCTTCAATCTGGACCTGAATTGTTCATAGGCAGGCTTAATACCCCCCCAGCTTCATAACCCCCCAGCTTCATACCCCCCCCAGCTTAATACCCCGCCAGCTTAATACCCCCCCAGCTTCATACCCCCCCAATACATACCCCCCCAGCTTCATACCCCCCAGCTTCATACCCCCTCAGCTTCATACCCCCCCAACACACCACCCAGCCTCGTATTCCCCCAGCTTCATACCCCCTCAACACCCGCTCAGTGTAGCCGGAGCCGCTGGGAAAGGATGGAGGATTTGAACACGGCTGCTTTGATGGATGATCTGTGAATTTTAACGGGTCCTTCAGGTTCTAAATGTACATTAAAGAATTAAAGCGAATCCGCGACTGCTGAACTGATCCTGAACCTGTTTCCCGCCGCAGGGTCCTGTGGGCTTCCCTGGAGACCCTGGTCCCCCCGGAGAGCCCGGTGTTGCTGTGAGTGTCTGTCTGAATAATTCTTTGATCTAAATCTTCACACCAGGATAAAAATCTGTTTAATTTAAACACACAACCGCTGGGCGCTAAACGCTGTGTCTCTCTCAGGGGACGGACGGCAGCCCGGGAGAGAAGGGAGAGGACGGAGAGTCCGGTCAGCCTGTAAGTGCTTTTAAATATCTTTTATACCTTTATTTTACTCTGCCATTCATTTTGTTTTGTTTGTCATATTTCCTGATGAATGGGCCGACGTTTCGTTAGACAAACTTTACAGGCAGATAAGTGCAAAAGTCTTAGACCCCCTGAGAAAACTGAACCAGTGAAGAACCAGGAGCAGATGGTTCCAGATGATGGGGCGGTGATCAGTATACTGGTGGTGCTGAATG